>JAGVSQ010015769.1:0-10008 GCA_022683975.1 Rhyacophila evoluta
AATGTAGCCTGAAGATGCCGAAAGGCAAAACCCGGGTCGCTAACAGTGATCTCTCTAACTACTCCAACCGGGGAGACAAGTAATTCTTTATATTATAAAAACAAAATATAACTGTCGCGTTTCAGTTCATTAATTTATGAACTTTGTTTACAAATATCGTCATCATTATCGATGGCTCACCCGATGCTGAATTTGATGAAAATTTAGCCAAGTCTGGCTTATACGTATCAATTCCAATACGAATAAAAACGTAAAGATTGTAAAACGGTCGATCTGAGTGTCTCTCAAAACTATCACGAACAAAGATATATTGTAATTTAGTAGACAATGAGTTTAACAATAACACATTATTTAATTATATTTTATAAATTATTTCACAATATAATGAAGCTGTTTATTTTGAACATCTTGCATAATCAGTTTTTAGCATTTGGTTTAACCACGAATATTTAGACAATGTCAAAATGTCAAGGACATTTATATATCCTGAAATGATTTTTAAAACTTAAAATTAAAACTACTTGTAACTTGTAAATCTTTTTAAAAACTTTACATAAAGTTTTCAGCGTAAAATTTAAGCTTCATTTAATAAGTATTTTATACATTTTAAAACTTTCTTCCATCAGTAATATTCCTTTCGAAGAATCGTTTAAATTATTATATATAAAGAAGGGTATTTGAAACACAATTTACGCAACTTAGAATAAACTAAAAGATCAAATAAAAGCCAAGCTTCTTTAATTTATTAATGTATATTTTAGTGATATAAAACTTAAACCGACAAAAGCTTTCACATCTAGCTTACAGCTGAAAAGAAGTTACCCAATTACGACAATTATCACACTAAGGACTGTATCTAAATTATTTGGCTAAGTGGTTTCAAAATTGTTTTGATCAAAAATTATCCAACTGTATTTTCACAGGGGCGCAGTCGAATACATATTGTGTTTCGTATTATGCGGCGGTTTATAAGGCAATACATTTTTTATAAATAATATACAATATTATAATAAATTCAAGAACTATATTTGCCTTCTTCTATACACTAGTCATATAGCATTGCATCTTCTCATATTATCCCAGCATTTTCAAATACCTACGGATATATCATATACATAGTATTCGTTTGTCTACCAGGACACCATATTCCCTACTTCTAGAAAAATAAATAACATCATCTCCACCATACGGACCTTAAAAGCTCCAGCGTTGCTGCATGGCAATGAAATTTAATAAAACTTTTCAATAAAACTTGGTCTGTTATCTGAGCTCTACGCGAAGCTAAACTACCCCACTCTCAGTATCCAATACAGCCATCTATTATTTAAGGCTCAATATTTAATTTTGTGAGTCTTTATTGGGCACCATAATTCGCAAATGTATATCAGCACATGCATTTGCCAACTGTATACGTCAGATAGTCTATGAATTCAACATAGAAATCATTTTTTACTATCACGTATATCAAATAACAAAATTTCCCTGTATTAATAATAATTTTCATAATTGTCTAATATTTAAAAAGTCCATTCATAGATTTTGAGACAAGTGTTACTGAATGCTATCAGCATCATAAACGAACGAGGTTAAAGACGTATTTAAAAAATATTTGTAAGATGCAGAAACATTTGCCATTCGCAAAATCGTATATAAATAGTTTTAAATAATACACCATACAAAAATTATATAAATAAAATATTTATAACACAACCAATAATGGACTACTAATTTGAAAAAGATGGTTGACCCAGAGAGTTATACAGATACTACCTCAGAAATTTTTGAAATGACGTCTGTTTAAACTCACTTCACTTAGATGGAAGATATCAATACCATAAGCAAAACGAGATTAGAGTTAAACAAATTCATTACTTTCCATATTGGCATCACTACTGACAAATAAAAACAGCTGATGTTCTCGATTTTGTGCATGATTTATCAAGACCATGCAGAAGAATAATTGTACCATTCAGTACTCAAACAAATTTAAATTACATAATTTCTTCTATACAGTGTCAATTATCTTTTTCATTTGTATTTTATTAGTATAAATTAGTGAAAATGATAACACCACACTGACCTAGTGAGAGAATCGCCCATGCAAATCTAAATACTTCAGAAACCACATTATGCAAAACGTGGTTCTTCAATTAAAAGAGTCAACAAAATGTCGTCAATATCAGTAGCGTGCAAAAAATTATTTTACATAATATTAAAAATTAAATATTATATATATTCATTTTGAAATCACTCTCCTTAATGTATAACAACATTTTTTTAAGTGTCTTCTTGTCTCGTATACTTCCAAAATCACAATTACTCAATTTATGTATTATAATTCACCAACTGAACACTTATTATACTGAGTATATATTGTGTAAACGATAGGCAATAATAAATTTCAAAATAATCTCGATGTGAGAAAATGCGGATATTCCCTGAATTTTATTTTATTTTGTGTGTATACATACGTGGTTATTGTTACGTACTAGAGTGAAACCGTGTTGAAGTGCTATACAAATATTCCGGCAATTTTCTTATCGCCTAAGAGCTACACCGTGCTGTAGCAAACCGTGTTATAGAAAGCATACCTGTTTACTACTTTATACTTGGTCATTGGTTGAATCAATCTCCTACCTGAGTATCATATTCTAATTTTTAAAAAAGTAATAAAAAATACGTGTTTAAAATAAAGCTTGTTACTTTAAACGTAATGTATTTGTAAACAAATAACATATTTCAATATTGACAAATGCCATTTCGAGATTTATTTTAGGCCCAAAAAAATTGCATCTGATATTTTCTGTCTTATTGATTTGTCTATAAGTGTGTGGGCATTTTATTATTAAGCCAAATGAATAACTAACGCAAAAACATGGTGGTATTTTTATAGTAAGTGAGTTATCGCTTGTTAAGTTTTGATTAATTGCAATGTCGTATACAGTTGTAGTTACTCACTAACATGGCAAAATGAATGCTGTCCATACGCGATACTAATTATTGATCAACTCCACATCTTCCACTTTCTCCAATAAACCAACATGTTCCACATTTGGAGCGGCCACGGGGCCAAAAAACACGAATATATTTTAAATATACATGTCGACTGTGAAAAGGAAAAAGGACGTAGCCCTCAGTTTTTTTCAAAATAACTTTTATTCGATAATCACAGTGTAGACGTATTATTACACATTCTATCAAAAGGGTATAAACTGAAAATGCTTAATCGGTATCTAAATTTGGCTTTTAAGTTTGAAAAATGATGGCCTGTTAAATTTACGACCAGGAAAAAGGACTTCCACTACATCAATTTTGCAAGTTTTCCTTAAACAACTTATTAAATTAATATCAGATTGAATACACGAAACCCCAGTTTTAGTATTCGTGCACGTCAATGTTGTTTCTATTAAACATTTTGACTTTGGCCTAAAACCATTAAATATACGTCTTTGTGCCTCTCATAATTTTTTTTCTCTATGGGTTAGGTTTTTTTTCCTTTCAACGGCCGATATACGTATAAAATTCAGATATATTTTACAGTAAGCACAAGTCAAATAACCAAGAGGTTGGGGTCTACGTCTCAAAGCCAAAACGATGTTAGTTTGAAACTCACAGCTGCAGAATTGAAAAAAAAAGATGCACGATTTGAAAAAAAATTGAACAATTAACATACAACCAATCATCGTGAAAAACATCTGTCAAATTAAAGCTTTATAATACGGAAAATCATATTGAGATATATATCGACTGTGGAAATGGAAAAGCACGTAGCCCTCAGTTTTTCTAAAACGGATTTTTTCGATATTCAATTTAAATACAACTTAACACATACTCTACTAAAAGGGTATAAACTGCAAATGCCGAATTAGTATCTCAATTTAGCTTTTAAGCTTGAAAAAACGATGGTGTGTCATTCATGCGAAAAAGGATTTCCACCACATCAATTGTATTGCTTTTCTTAAATAACTTATTACATTATTATCAGACTGATTAAATAAAACACCAGTTTTAGTCGTCATGCACTTCAAAGTTGTGTGTATTTCGTATTTTGACATTGGCTCAAAATCATTAAGTGGACGTTTTTAGTCTCTCCTATAAAATTTAGTCTGTAGATTACGTAATTCTTCCTTTCCGCGGTCAATATGCTCGACTTTCAGACTGGTATAAAAATATTCAAACAAAATTTTATATTATTCATTATATTTTATTGTTGAAAAATATTACAGTGTTTGTTATACGAGCAATGAATGCACTGTATAATATTTTGTAAATATTTTACGCCAGAGTTATACCGAGTAAATATTAAATCAATTAAGTAGCACGTCACTGGGGAATGCTGCTGTGGGTCGATCGTCTTGCAGTTTCTGTGAATAATTCAGCGCCGTAGGAGTGACTGAAGGAGTCGCGAGTGCTCGATGCACCGAGCCACGGTCGATGGACAAACATGACGTGCAAACACGCCATTAGAATATGCAAACTATTTGCACAAGCCCGAGGAAATTTAGCGAAAGCTATACGAGTAGTCATTTCAATTACATACGTGTTTATTTACTCCATCCAAATCCAGCGTTCGGAAATATTGTCCACGGCAAATATCGCGAATGCATTTCATCACGACAAACATTTCAACTGCAGAAAGACAAAAGGACGCAACCCACACATAACATTTTTTTTTACATACCATTTTCGCCCCCAAACTGGGATATATGGATCTACACCTTGTGAATATATCCAATCCGAAAGAAGAATATATGGATCTACGTAATGTGAAGACGTCTTAACAGATTATTCTTCACGAGAATTATTTGTCAGAAAATTACTCAACCAAATGGTCCTGAATTTTTAGATTTTTAAAATCCGACAGATGGGGAATCGAACCCGCATACCCCGGTTTTAATAAATTAACTGACCCATTAAATAACGTTTATTAGATGATTATGAGGCAGAGTCAAAATATTAAATAGACACATCCTTGACGTGGAAACCAGACAACTGCACGCAAGACAATTGCGCACCGGACAATTGATCACAAGACAAGTGCTCGTATAGACAACCGCGCACATTACAAATGCACACACTAACACAGAAATATGAAAACATTTTTTATTTAATTTACGTAATTGTAGTATAGATAGATTTTTATATCTTATTTTAAGCTAGCTATATCTGGCCATGCGTTGCTGTGGCTCAGTCTGGTTAAAAATAATGGAGCTGTTTTAAAAAAAAAAACATATTTTTACTTTTCACAGATGTGACATCTATATACTAGTATGTATATAAAAACATGCGCGTATTTAAATAAATACAACGTTTTGTCAGAATGTCAAAGCAATCGGTTAAGAACTTTCGGAGATTTTAGATTTTGAACAAACGAACATTTACATTTTTATTTATATGGATAAAATACATAGATAGTCACTTACAAACAGACGAAACCTCTTGAGATAGTGGGTATTTTTTGATTTCAATCTTAATAGTCTCATGTGTCATGTGAGCACTTGTCTTGTGAGGAGTTGTCCGGTGCGCAGCTGTCTTGCATGCAGTTGTCATGGAAACCTTTGAAGTATATGAAGACTTATAATTGGCGTTTTATTTACACAATCCGCTATTAATTTAACACCGGGTTGCCCCTAAAATAAGACCAGCTCTAAATATAAACCCTAGCACGATTTTTAAGCATGAATTTGATATAAATCTTACATCAGAAATAATACCTTGTAAAAAATAAGATCTGAGCTCTCTATAAGAACATCAACACCACTGCAGCAAGAGGACGTTGAAGTAAATAAACGAGCCGTTGCATTTAAATCTTCTGTGATTTCAACGACTTTTATAAGTACAATCTCTCCAATAACGTTGCCATCAAATTTGTTCTCCCAAAAGTATAAACCCAAGTGCGTTTTCTGGTTGCAAAATTAATATAAAATTGGGTCTTAAGTTCGAGGAGACAGAAAATATAAAAATAAATAATATGCTGGAAATCCTTTTTCTTAGTCTCAAACTTCATATTACATCATTTTTTGAACTTGAAAAGTAAATTTAAATACTGATTCGGCAATCGTAGCTTTCATCATTTTTATAGAACGTGCATTAAAAGTTTAGTACATTGTTATTATCGAAAAAAGATGAGTCAAAAAAATTAAGGGTTACGTCATTTTGCCTTTCTGCAGTCGATTTGCAAATAAACCGAATAGTTTACTACCATAATACAAACACCGATAAGGTAAATACGTTTTTTATTGTCACAGTGTTCTAGTTTTATTACACGCCTTTGCCTGGGACAGATTCAAACTGATTCGGCATTTAAATTAACTTTATTTATCATGTTATAACAAATTAATTTCAAAATTTGGCACTAAACAATATATTATTATATAAATAATTGACCAAAAACTAGTAATTTGAATGCAATGTGAAAATTACACATCGCTTCTGTTCACCGCTTGAGAGTAGTCATTGTGACGGACGGACATACACGTGTTCTTCTAGATATAGATAATAATTGTACTCTCGGTCTTTGCCAGGGATAGATGCATACGATTTATTTATTTAAATTCATTGTATTCATTCTGTTATTACAAATTTACTTCAATACTTGGCTAAATAGAGTATTTTTAGTTTATAGTTTATAGTTGAAAGTAAAATAGTTGATATACAAATACTAATCTAAATAACGTATAAAAATTTCACGTCACTAATATTAGCCATTTAGGAGGAGTTCTTGTGACAGACAGACACACACGATTATTTTCTATCTTATTGTATAGATATTCATAGACGAAAACGTGATATTGTTCTTATTACAGAGGCGAGGAACAGAATCGACCGATGAAACAAATGATTCAATTACTTTTATTGATTTCGTTGGTAGCTGAGAGGTAGGCGCACACTGCTATACCAGAGTTTTTCTCCTCAGTAGTGCAGTATTTAGCGTACATGATTCACATTCGCGAAGTGCAAATTCGATTTCCACATCTGTCGGATTTTAAAAAATCCGAAAATGCAGGATTGGATGCCCATAAGGTTAGACAATTGTCTGACAAAACAATTCCCGTGAACAAAATCTGTGAAGACATATCTTCATATTGCAGAAAACCATATATGTGCTCCACTTTCAGAGCGAACATGGTACGAAAATAAAAGGTTACGAGTTTGCACACAATAAAAATTCTGAGTTTGAATCTCACAGCTGTTGTGTTTTAGAGCTGCATCAGTATGTAGCAATATTACGGCTTATACACATAAAAAACTATATATGAAATTCAATACAACAACATTTACTATAAAAGTTTTCTCTCCTATCTCTAAACCACTGTATTTTTTTGAAATCGGTGAAATAAAATGTAGCTTTCACTGAGTTAATATTTTAGTATTATTTGGCCGAACAATTATTATAATATAATAATGTAGAAGAATTTTTTGAAATATCTCTGTAAAAGTTAAACGCTAGGCTCTTGTGACAACCCTGAAAATCGTTAATAGAGACTATTACATTACACATACCAGAGTCGCATAGTACCGGAAAAATGTAATCAACTGCACTACACTCTGTTGATACTACTACGCATTACATCCCAACAGGAAGACGCATATACGCCATTAAGGTAATTTTTAAATAGCATTCAATTTATACCATTTTTTTATATGTTGCGTTGTTTTGTACTATAAGCAAATGATGCGTACTCGAAAAAAATATCACTTTATATTTTCCAGTCAGTCATTATAAAGTGTGCGTGCTTAAAATGTATTATACAATATTATTTAGTCATGATGATAACACTATACATTACAAGGTCAAAGCATTCGCAAAATGGCATTTAAAATAACAAATGAGTATAAATTAAATATAATAAAACAGAGCAACTCAAAGGTATGATAAATACGAGTGAAGACGAGTTTAATAAAGAAAAGAAATACGGTATTATAAGAAATTATACTAATCCTCTTCCAGAAATTTGTAATAGAAAATAGCATCGGCCTAAACTTAGTCTTACCATGACGGCAAATATCAATTACTAAGGCTATTTCGTTAAGCACAACCATTTTATTTCATACCGGTATCACTTCTGGCAAATTAGTGCTATACACCAGTGCCAGTCGATGCTGGATGTGCCGTGGTGCATTCATTCAATATCGAAAAACATGAAAATGGCATTTTTTCTTTTTTTCTTGTGGTGTGCCGTGAAATTTTGGAAAAAAACGTCAAGTGCGCCATGAAAGAAAAGGCTACGGAGCACTGATATAAGCAATAAAAAAAATCAGCTGTTCTCGATTTTTCATAGAGTTAACAGTGATAGACTAATATTGTTTTATATATATACCATGTTCGCTCCCAACGTGGAGCATATGGATCTACACAGGTTGAAAACATCCACTCCGAAAGAGGAGTATATGGATCTCGGCAATGTGAAAACGTCTTGACAGATTATTTTTCTCGAGAATTCTTTGTCATAAAACTACTCAACCCAATGAGCATCCAGTCCTGCATTTTCGAGTATTTTTAAAATCCAACAGATGTGGAGTCGAATCTGCATTCCCCGGATTACTCAACGCACACGTCAACAACTACGACACCGGGGAGACACCAATATTATCCATACGTATAATGGCAGAATTATCGAAAAACATCGGCACCAATAAGAAGGCACCTCCATGAGAGGCGAGTTTTCAGGAAAGCGTCTTAAACTTTCTTAATTTGTATTGTGTGCTGCTTATTAATTATACAAATTGATCCACGAGTATAGCTTATACAACGATATCATTTTAATAAAGTAACCATTTTGATACTTACTTATTCTAAACATCCCAAACTATAATAATTATCTTACCAGCTAAGTAGAATTTAACTTGATTTAGACAAAAGCGTGACTTATCTAGTTATTCCAGTCCAGTACAGATATGTTGTTTAGCAAAAAAATAAATAAACCGGTCGCCAAACAATGAGAGGGAAAATATTTCACCCTCGTCCAGTGAACTTTTTCCTCCCATCAAATCGAAAGGGAGGATCGATGTTCAGATGCGATTAAATCAACTCAGCCATTACTAGCATGAAGCTTTTACTAAAGCATGGCATCAGAAACGTGATCGGAATAAATCTTCAACGTCTAACTTCGCAGGAAGCTTCAGGCATCTAGCTTTATCAACCTATAATAGTCGTATTAGACAAGATGATCAACGATCAAGGTTACGTTAACACGTACTCCAATTTAATTTATTTAGAGTAAAAAATGTATAAAATTTTGAAAAATCTTTTTTTAGTCGAGGCATTATTGTGCGCGCTTTGTAGCTGAAGATTGCAGGATCAAGTCCTACAGCTACAGATTTTTTCAAATGCTGAGTTGCAAGATAGGATCAATCGGTTGACAAATGTTCGCAAAAAATATCTATTAAAATTAGTCTACAACGTGGATATATATATATATATCTATATTCTGTATTTTTTTTTTTTTTTTCGCAATATTTAGTCCAAAATACTTAATTTTCGGAGTGGGCATGGTAGAAAAAAACGTCTCAATGTATGATCTTGTCCGTTTCTTAAATTAGAAATAGATATCAAATGGGTTGAACAATTAGCCGACAGCTATTTTTTATGCATAAATCTAGTAAAATAAACATTTACAATATAGACAGATATGGGTATGCTTTTTGTAGAGTCTTCATATCGTTTTAATCCATATTCTTCGCTATTGGAGCGCACTTTCAAAAAAAAACATTATTTACGTTTAATACTAATATATTTTATATCGCTTATTTTCAGTGGCGTAGCTACCGACAGGTAGAGTAGCAGGTAAAAAGAAACAAGAAAGTATAAACATTTTTGCAAGGAAGTAAATTTTTTAAACGTAACTTGAGAGCTAAAAAAGCATTGAATATGTAGCTACGCCACTGATTCGTTATACATAATTTTAACCATAAAAGTTCAAAGAGTCGAGAGTTATTGTACTTAAAAATAGTTCTGAATTATTTAAAACTGGTAAACTTCCATATTTCACATATGGAAGTTTACCA
>JAGVSQ010015770.1:0-10007 GCA_022683975.1 Rhyacophila evoluta
GTAATAAATAAATAAATAAATAAAAATCTCGCAGCTTTATGCCTTCCCAAACAGAGAGTGACTCGGCGACAGCAGGTGACCAATCACAGCGAAATTTACTGGTTCTATTTCATAATAATTTATTTTATCGTTTTTTTTTTTTAATTGGAGGTAAATTATAAATACAAAACAACGCTCAATTATTTAACCAGGGCATATTGAATGAGTTGTTGGTTTTTAAGTTATATTTAATCAAAATAATATATTTAAATATCTTAAGTAGTATACATATGTAAAGAAATTAAATTGTTCTAATGTACGTGTAATATAAGTTATTATGAAATAGTAGGGGTAGTAACTAATGTCAACAAGCATGAAGTTTCACTCAAATATCTGGGTATCCATGGCAACCAATTGAAATGCGTATGACTCTTTAAAATTAAAATAATTAAAAACAGAATTGAGTTATTTTTCTATCGAGACGGTGTTATTGTCTCAGCGGTGAATTGTTCGGCGAACAATATTCCGGATCGCCACAAATACAATATATCTCGAATAAAACTGGTAGAGTCAAGTAGATTGTGACTTTTGGAGCTAATTTTATGTCACAAAACCACGCAAACTGCAATAAAATATAAAGAAAGTATTAATTTAATTCAACTTATTACAATGACTCGTAAGTTATGCTATGTTTGCAGAGAAAAAATATTTAAGCTAAGGGAAAATATTTATTACTGATTTCATAGGAACTAATATTTTTAACTGTTTTAAAGCAAATATATTACAATCAGGGCTTGCTAATTTACCGGAAATTGGCATTACCGGTAAATCGGTAAAACTTTGAATCTCATATTGATTTAAGGTGTAAAAAATAAATATTATGGCATTATAGTATGATATAAAACAAAAAATTGAAAAATAACATTTTAACGAAAACAAAAAGTTACACATTGATATTTGCTTTAGACAAATACTACTTATTGCATTATATACAACGTTATGTATTATAGTATACATATGATAATACATAAGTTTATATGTTATGTTATATATGATATAAAATAAATTCAAATCGAATATAATTATAAAAAGAATTTTTATTTATTTTACATATTTTTATATCATGTTCGTTCTCAAAATGGAGCATATGGATTTCCATAATGTTAGGACTTCTTGACAGATTATTTTTTCACGAGAATCGTTTGTCAGAAAATTGCTCAACCCTAGTTCTCGATTTTTAGATTTTTTAAATCCGACAAATGTGAAATCGAACCAGAATTCCCGGATTACTAGGCGCGCACGCTGCCAACTACGCTAACCGGGAAGACTCACTCATTAAACCATAAACAATCAGCCGTTATTCGCACTTATGGTGCTATAATTATACTATAATAGATTACTAGTAAATAGATTTTTATTTACCGGTAATTCGAAAATGTAATAGTTTTTTTTACCGGTTTTTACCGATTTACCGAAAACCAGCAATACATGTCCTAATTACGATGGTTTCAATAATAAAACTTGGCATATTAAATACCACTTCGTAAAACATTTTTTTCGCAAAATTTAGATTAGGTAATAAAATTTTCGTACAAATATTTATGCAAATATGAATTTTACATAAGTAAAAAGTGGAAAGATATTGACAGACGACCGTGTGTACTCATGTACGTGTGTACGAGTATATTTAGATGAAAAAACTGCTCCACCATTTTAATTACTCGCAAAAGCTATACCTTGTATACCAACCACACAGCAACACAAGAAATGAAAAGAGCTCTTTATAGTCAACATCATGATATCGATTTCTGTATTTTTTTTATTGGTAGTTAATTCAACTAACGTCTACCTGGTTAGCGCAGTTGGTAGCGTACGCGCCTAGCAATCCAGGGATTGCAGATTCGGTTCCTCATCAGTAGGATTTGTTAAATCTAAAAATACAGCACTGGGTACCTATTGGGTTGAACGTTATTTGACAAACGATTATCGTGAAAAATAATCTGTCAAGACGTCTTCACAATGCGGAAATCCATATACTCCACTTTCGGAGTGGATATCGACACACTGTGTAGATCCATATGCGCCGTTTTGGGAGCGAGTATGGTATAAAAATATGTATATATTAACCTCTTTACAGCTAAAGGCCCACCGCTGGATTGCATACCTACTAACCATATAGCTAAAGAACCACCGGTGGGTCCCTAAGCTTACAAGCGTCAATTCTTATGGGTTGCTTTTATTCTAGACTGGGAACATCTAAAGCCTTAAATCACGTAACTATTTTCAAGGTTTTGCATTTTTTAGTTTTTAGAAAATTGCTAGCTTACAGGGAAAAAAATAGTATTTTTTTGTAGCTGCTAATGGGTTAAAAGAGGTTTTTTCATCTTATGTAAAATTTGTACTCTTTGGGCTACGGCTTTTTGCCTTTATCAACAGACGATATTCGTAAAAAAATAATGAAATAAACCTGTGCATCGTCTTATTTGAAAAAATACATTTTATAAAATGATTTTTAGCAAAGTATTATACTGAGTGTATGCAAATTGTATGTGTATTTCTTTTTTTTAAACGATATCAGCCGACGATATGCATTATAGATATAATTTGAAACTTTGATGTTTCATGATAAGTGTGCTGGGCGTACACGTACATACTTTGCATTGTAATTAATTCAAATCCGTTCGTGTAAGTCGGGCATTATTATTTGAAAGCCGGAGCGGCGGCGTTGGACGTAAAGATTAAATTCTTACACGCCATATTACAATAATATAATATTATATTAAGTATTTGTGTGTCGAGAACGAGATCTGGCATGTGATAAAGAGGCTGGGGGATACTTTCATCGGACGACACATTACAAAATGCACACATTCTATATTTAGTTAAGACTATGTTTCTTTCGTATTTGCAAATATATCACAATAAAATAATGTAATAAGTATAGTATGTTCAATTTTATTTTATAAAAATGTACTTTTAACTAACCAAGATTATCTGGAACAATTTATTATTCGTTTAAAGAAAATAATTATTTGGAATTAAATATTAAATTTAACATTAATTAATGTCGAATTTAACAATTAATTTTTGTCGTCTATAGATATCATCATTTTTATTGAAACTATATTTTTGCTGACAGCTATATAGAAATAGCTATCAATAAAATAATGAGTGCTTTCTTAGGAAAGGTATGATTAAATGTTTGGATTGCAAATCGGATTTGTAGATGCATTGCAAAAGGAAAAATTATCATTTACGATATAGTTTAGGTATGTGTATATTATTTAAATATTGTCGGAGCTTCCTAAAATAAATTATTATCATACAATAAAACAATGTTCTATCAAGTAAATTATGACTCACATAATATTAATTGATATTTAAATTAAATTTAAAACGAATTAAAAAATAGTTTTCCATTTGATGATTTGACAAATTTTCATGCCAGCCAAACATATACCGTGGCATAAATAACGTAATGCATCTTACGGAAAATGGTTACCAATCTACCAAGCTTTCAAGTGTGAATTTACTACAAACCAATCCGATAATCAATATTTTATCATTATTATGAACCACATTCGCTCTCAAAGTAGAGCATATGGATCTACATACACATTGTGAAGATATCCACTCCGAAAGTAGAGTATATGGATCTCCACAATGTGAAAACGTCCAGACAGATTATTTTTCACGAGAATTGTTTGTCAAACAGTTCTCTCACAACTCAATGGGCACCCAGTCCTGCATTTTTAGATTTTTAAAATCCGACAGATGGGAAATCGAACCCACATTCCCTGTGCGTACGCTACCAATTACGCTAACCGGGGAGACAACAATATTTTTTGTTGATGATATTATATTTAGAGGCAATATCTGTGATTTAATTTTATTATTTGCTTTAGTTGATCGAGTTTGTAAATTATACATATAAACTATACAATTGTACTGTTTTACTTTAGCCATTAAGTTACTTTAGAAAATAAAAATGAACATACTATAAAAAAATGAACTTTACATCACTTAATTATATATTATTTTATACATCGCCATAAAACCAAATATCAATCAAATTCAATACAGTGAAAAAATACGAGAATATCTAAAATACATACAAAATTCGTAAATTTGATAAGTTGTTTGATGAAAAATTTATTCTGGGACGCATAAAAGCTATTTTATCGTTTCATGGGGGAAGTCGAGGGTAATTTACATCGGGTTTATGTCAAAAACTATCACACGACCAATACCCCTTAACTCGAAATGGGGATTGAATCAATGGTAAATACAACCAAAGATTCATGGTAACTATATAAGAAGAAAAGTTATATTTTATTATAGTTAAATAATTACGTAGCATATATTTAGTGGCATCGTATGTGTCCATCGTCCACCCACCCCTTCCTTCCACCTAGTTTTAATCAGGAGATCCATTTTAGAGAAGCGATATTCTTTATTCAACGAGAATTTTCCGGGATTAAATAAAAATAACCCGATATCAGTATTGCCATGCCAAGAAAAAATAATGAACATACTTTATTGTATGATATTTGAAGAATACTATTCAGTCAAAAGTTAATGTTAAGAGATTTAACGTTGTATTTTAATGATATGTTTCCAATTGAATGCATCTTTCAGCATTCATCGAACTTCTAATTAAGCCAGTTTATTAACTCTTTAGCAGCTAAAGACCTACCGGTGGGTCCATAGTTACTAACCATACACGCTTAGAACCACCGGTGGGTCTCTATGGTTACAGCGTCAATTATTATGGGTTGCTTTTATTCTAGACTGAGAACATTTAAAGCCGTAAATCACGTAAATATTTTCAATGTGTTGCCCTTTATTAATTTTAAGAGAACTGCTAGCTTACAGTGAAAAAATGGTATTTTTGTCTAGCTGTTAAAGGGTTAAGAGAGTACTACAAAATCTGTACTATAAAGCATAAAATACACGTGTCTGTCTGACTGTCACAAGAACTACTTCCAAACGGTGAATAAAAACAACGTGAAATTTTCACATGTCATTTTGACTTAAATTTCAAGATCAACTGTTTTACTTTCAACTTTAAATATAATCAAGAAGAAGCGCTGTATTCACAAAGTATTAAACACATTTTTAATAATAGGATGAATAAAAATACTTTGAATAAAGAATGAGCTTTAATTTATCAACGTATATATAATTACAAGTATACATATTAAATAAAATTTAATCTGTCTAATTTTACTAATGAAATTTTGCCATGGAAATTTAATAAACAATTTCAAAAATACTGTAAATATTCAAAATATTTGATAACAATTTCAGATGTCTATTGTGTTGAAACGTGAAATGTCTATTCGACGTAGATACGCGGTATAACAAGTCAACTACGAACTTGATCAATATATTATACAAGTTTCCGTGTAAGTATATAATATATATATTCAGTCAAAAGCTGGATTTGTATTAGGAAAAACACAGTTGACAGCCATATCGTAAACAATCGACACGCGAACCAAGTTGTTTTAAAAATTAATAATTACATATGTTGGAAAATTTGCAAGGCGTAAGTTATAACCGTTTTTATCCGATAAAATTTCTAAGGAAAGTGTATTTATTTTGGAACATGCCACCATTTTTGGAGCGGAACTATAAAACAATATATTGGTTTATTATTTTTTTCTATCAATTTACATACTTCAACATTTTTAACATTTGGATTTATATTAATACAATATAGTGTTATATAACCCCCTGATATATATTTTCTTATATATTTATTCATTATTACTTGCAGCAAGTAGAGTCTTTTCACCACGATTTGCGATTGTGAATTCTCGACTTTTTTTTTAATTATCGAGATTGATAAATCTCTTATTTTAATAATTTAGCAAATCTGGAGAATTTTATTTACTTGGTATTCTCGAGAAATCTCAAGGATTTTCAAAATTTAGTAAGAATATCGTACATCTTTACTGGCACTTCTTGAGTTTATCTGAAATCTTTTCTTCTTATTCCATGTTCGCTCTATAATTAGAGCATATGGACACCACGTGCCGCCTCCAAGAATCCCTGTCGCCCGCCAGTATTCTTGCGTCCTCCCAGGTCATACCTTCATCCCGTAACTCCGCCGAATACATTATATAGAAAATATTTAGCGACCTCCCGGGACGCCGACGACCAGTCGGCTTAAAAAATAAGCAGGTCTGGTTCAGACTTTCTTGTGGCTTCCGCAATATTTGGCCGAGTCAAGTCCAGCGTCGCAGCTTCACTTTGTCTGTGTGGCTGCATAGTCCGCTCTCTTACCTTTTCATTTCGAACAAAATCATATCACCGTATGCCCAGAATCCGCTGCTGGCATCTGTTCTCAAAGCGCAGACTACGGTTGTTTTGGGCCCTTGTCGAGTGCTACTTTTCACAACCGTAGAGTAGCACTGACAGAATGCATGCATTGTACATGCATTTGATTTTTTCCTTGTACAGCTTGGAGTCCCAGACATTTCGCATAGAATTTAAAATCTGAACTTTAGAACTTCAATACTGTAGTACATAAGGTTATATAAATAAGAACAAAATTGATATGTGTATATTAAAGAGGCTGTATTTAGGATTGATTGGCAACCCCTGTTTTGATCTGAAGTCGGGGAGGCTTACTGGACATAAAACAGGTCCAACTGCAGAACTTTGGCACTGTTTATAGAAGACGTCTACTTTCTACTGTCGCAAGAAAAGCGCTACACTAGAGGAAAAGTTTGCATTCTTCCAAACGAGGCTTTTCCAGTTTATTACCCTGTCTATAAACAGTGCGGTCTAAAAAAATAACTCTCAAATTAATTTATAATTAAATATTATTCTTAAAATAAATTTGTATTTGCTATCAATTTTTTGTAATAAAAATAATACTTCGTAATGTACAGAAAGGTTAGCAATGACAAAATTAGAATAAGATTACAACAATTTTATGGTTTTCTGAGAAATCTAAGAAAAATCTTGCAACGGCTTATTCGTTAAAAGAGATTGTTTGCTAATCTTCATACATAATTAATATTTTTGACTAATGGTGCCTGATGGAAATTGATTTAAATTATTTAAAACTGGTAAACTTCCATATATGAGATCATTAAGTTTAGTATGTTAAATGTTTGCTCACTGATCACATATAGTATAGCCTGAAGATGACGAAAAGCAAAACCCGGGTCGCTAACAGTGATCTCACATATGGGAGTTTACCAGTTTTAAATAATTTAGAACTTTATAAATAAAAAAATAAATTCAGTGTAAAAAAATAGGTTAATTTAAAATAAATAAGGAAACTTTAATGTGAGGAGTTAAAAGTAATATTTAAAATAAAGTTTTCGTTATATTTTTCTGGCCACACTGTAAGTTCGAACTGAATGTCAAGTTTGTGCTTTAAGCACAAAGTTACGAATAAGTACAGAAAACGACAGCCTTAAAAGTTTAAACGAATGCGCTACGCTATGGCACCCCTGAGACGCTGAAAATTTATCGAGGAAACGGAAGCAAGTGCCAAATTTATGCCAAGAGCCATTTTAAAACAATTACGTAGACATATTTTCGATAGCCATTTTATTTCGTTAATTTTATCGTCTAGTAAAAAATTAAAAATAAAATCTACTCCCTGGTCCTAAAGCTAAAATAGTAAATAATAATTTCGTAAGCAGTTTTTTCATACTAAATAACTGTCAATACACAAACAACGAACAGATTTCATTTAAAATATAATTGATTCTACCCTCATATAAAATATTTGCTGAAAGATATCAATAGGCAGTTCAGGACAAAACCTTATAAAAAAGTCGTAAAAATCGTTCCACAAAAAATGTTGGCTGCGTGTTCCACTTAAAATTATTTCGTTGCAAATATGCGAAAAGGGGGAGTTGGAAACATACAGACAATGTATTCTGATATGCTACGTATTTAGAAAACAACGTTTTAAATATTAAAATATGCCATAAATGTGGAAAAAAGTAGCATATATCATGCAACGATACGTGTTTCACAAAAATGAATAATGATGCAACAAACTAAATCGTATTTAACATCTGTGCCATGAAAAAAATGCAGTTTATAAACGTAATATAGTGCTTTGAAAATGTTGAATAGTTGTTTATAACTGTAATTTGACACTTTAATTAGCTTGTCTTCCCGGTACCATAGTTGGAAGCGTGCGCGGCTACCAATCCGGGGAATGCGGGTTCGAATCCCATTGGGCTGAGTAATCGCCTGCCATACGAAAAATTCAGGTTTGATTCCTACATCTGCTAGATTTAAAAAAATGCAATACTGAATGCCAGTTAGTTTAACCACTAATCGGATGTCTGTCAACCAATTCTCGTGAAAAATAATCTCTCAAGACGTCTTCCAAGTCTGTCAAGACAGAAGATTGTGGAGATCCATATACTCCTCTTTCGGAGTGGATATCTTCACATTGTGTAGACCCATATGCTCTAAGTTGGGAGCGAACATGGTATAAAAAAATTTGCTTTGTCGATAGCTATTTCGGTCGTGAAACCATTACCAAGATTAACGCTGTCCGAATAGAAGTAGCTAAAGGCAAAAAATAATCAACATGTAGAATTTAAATAATATTTCTTTAATGTCGTTTTGAAAATGGACCATTTTGAATCTAAGCAGTGTGAAGATATCTATGTAATGTAAAGACATATCTTGGCAGATTATATTTAAAGCGAATTGGTTGACAAACATTCGCTTAATAGTTAAGCTAATTAGCATCCAATATTGAACTTTAAAAAATCCAGCAGATGTAGGAATCGAACCCGCATTCTTCGTATGTTAGGCACGTACGAGAACTTCTCGGCTACCGGGGTGACATTATTCATTGTAGTATGTAAGCCAAGCTGACTTCACTTCGTTGGAACCGAAATAGCTATCAACGAAACTTCAGGAAAAATTACAATAATATATTTTAGTATGATGTATTCAACAATAGCTTGATGTAGTAATGGCCGATTTAATTAATATCTCTTTTGATAATAAATAATAAAAAATACTATAAAATAATATACACAGACATATAATGGGTTTTTATGATTGTAGCGTACCCTTATATCGTGTGATGAGTCAGACGGTATACATGGATGCAATCGAGAAATAGTAACTCCGGATATTGTGGGATGTAGGTGTAAATTATTTTTAAATCTCCATTGAAACTAGTTAAAAGAAAACAAAAGAATATGAAATTCTACGTACAATTCTCTTTCATCTATGATAGACAACACGAAAAGAGAAATGTTCTTCGGAATGATTGACAAATTCCCCACTATAATATTTCAAAGAAAATGTACAAATTCAGGGACTTTCAACTTTTGACTTATTTTGGTTATTAACCAATACATTTAATTAAATTGTTGACTTTCTATAGATTATACTTAAGTAAGAATGTATTACCGGTGTACACTTTTCTCAGTGACAGAAATGGTGTCGTAGCAACGCGTTGCCGTCTCACTCGTTCGATAATTATGGTAAAAAGCATTTCCCATTTTATTTTCGTTCCCTAGTCTAGAGTCTTGATAATTACAGTTTTCGGTCATCAAAGAACACATATAAGTTTCTAATATAAATATATCAATGAAAAAACATGGCACAATAATAACACGCTGCCGTCATATTTGAAGCGTTCAATAACGTTCATTAAACGTCAATTTGTCAGTTTATATAGTCACAGTTACAGGTTTTATAGTCAAGCTAATGGCAGTATTCATCATTAGGCCGAGGTTATAATATATGCCACGGTTACAGAGCGACAGCAGCAGAGCGTCAACAACAGTTGCAAAATAGCTATTGTAGGGTCCTACTTGCTTATATCGCGACATGCACGATGCCAATCACATCATCTGGAAGTGTCCCCATATATCAGATATCGGTTGAATGGGAAAAGCTTCTCAAGCCGGGTCGAGGTGTTTATCGGACCGGTTGGCCATTGCGGCTTAGTTTCTACGAAGGATCATTTTCTAGCTTTTAAAAAAATGTAATCTTACGGCGGACAAAAATGTCGCTTCTCA
>JAGVSQ010015771.1:0-10007 GCA_022683975.1 Rhyacophila evoluta
TATAATTTTTTAATTTTAATTTAATTTTTTTTTACATAACCTCAGATATTTAAAAAATACGTAATTCTTTTTTACGCTTACGATCTATTGCCGTATGCGGCTCGATATATGGTTATTTGCAATAACAGCGAGAAATATAATGTTTAAGACAAACGTTTTACATTTATCTTTTGGGATCACACACAATGAGTAAGATATATAATATGTTTTAAAAATACTGCAATATGTTTTTATCGTAAATATGAATGATGCATTTTCGCTGGGGTAACTGCATTTACTGTAAGTTTTCTAAATGCAAGTCTTTAAGTTGTTTTAGTCGATGAAAGCGATCATTTTTAAAGGACTCGGATTAGAAGTAGGTCCTCGGTGGGACCAAAAATGTCTCACAGTGGGCCTCTTTACGGTTGTCATTTTAACATTAATGATTATGTTTATGGTAAATTTTTACTATAGCGCCATTTACCATATATACGGTTGCAGTACATTTTTTGCGAGCTTTGTAAGAACATCGCCATTCTGACATGTACCCAGGTTTGTGTAAGTTAAACGTGTAATTCCCAGAAATCAAACAGTCAGTACTTCTTTTTGATCCTCGACGTACTGAAACTTGAAAAAAACAGTTGAATTAATATCAAAATCGATTATAAAGTAATCCAAACAAAACACTGAACACAAACGATGAACACCGTGTACTTACAGAGAAGAATATCATAGAGAAAAAAATCTTGTGAAAGTTTTAATTGTATTAGAGTTTAGAATTTCCTAACTCTTTCTATGCGAACGACACGCACGTGTGTGTCCATCCAAATACCATAACAACTTGTCAGTAGATATAGCATAGCCAAGCGGTGAGTATATAAGCTTTCATTGGTGAGCAGGTGTTCATGTGAGCCATCTCGAACTTTTTACCCATTTGATATGAATCACATGTGACGACCATAGAATGAAAAAAAATGATAGGTATGAATTATGTAATCGAAATATGGGTCTTTGTTTTTGGGTTTGTAGAATTTAAATAACTATATTTAGCGGTAGAGGTTGACGTGTGCGCTTTGGAGCCAGAGGTTATCGGTTCAATTCCCACAGCTGCTGGAATTTAAAAAAA
This sequence comes from Rhyacophila evoluta, assembly GCA_022683975.1. Taxonomy (NCBI): domain Eukaryota; kingdom Metazoa; phylum Arthropoda; class Insecta; order Trichoptera; family Rhyacophilidae; genus Rhyacophila; species Rhyacophila evoluta. The sequence continues at coordinate 1,106 of JAGVSQ010015771.1, forward strand.
AATCAAAATATCCAACCGGATGGACAATTTATTCTCGTGAAAATAATCTTGTTATAATGTTATGTTTTGACAGAAGATCAATTGGAGTGGCAATCTTCACATTTTTCGAATTCATATGCTCCACTTTGGGAGTGAATATAGTGTACCAAATAAATATTTATTGCTATCGTAAATAAATACACCATGGCATCGAAATGGTTGGAGGAAAAAAAGACGGTGTGAATACGATATCAACTTTTTATTAATATCATATAATATTTATCGAATGGTTTAATTTATACTTATATACATTATATATAGTTAATGCATTAAAAGACATTATAGTTTTTTAATAAATTATATAATTTTTTTAAATATTGAACCGGAAGTCAATATCCTCGCTTTTGATTGTCGTGTTTGTGTTGATTCATAACTTTGATTATTTCATCGTTGACAGTAACCAAGAAAGCTTTACAGCCTTTGCTGTTATGGGTGGAGCAAATCCATCTTTGTTTCAAACCGGTTGCGGAATGAAATCCAAAAGTATATTCGTAATACTTTATCAGAGGTGCCCCCCTTTGTGAACGGATGAACGACACTGGAAAATAAATAAAAAATTAGTGGAAGAGTCAATAGAATGTTTGGCTTTATGAGAATGTATTATACACTGGACTGTCTTTTTACAGCGTGGATACGTTCCAAGCAGTACCTAGTAAAAAAAGTATCAAGAAATAAATAAAGGGTTTACTGGACTTAAACAAAACATTTTTGAGGGATGTAGCACTGTGTTATTTTGAAACCGTGTAAAAAGATTTTGCGAATGATTTTAGTCCGGTGTTCATTTTTAGTTTTTCGCCATTTTTTAATACGTGGTTGATCAAACAACGCACAAGCAATTCTACGTGTGAAAAATCTACTCAAGATAATTATAAACATATAAAACTGACAGAAAACTTATGGAACTTTCAATTATTTAATTTAAAGAAAATAAATATGAAATTACATGAACAAAGTGCTCACGTTGTACTAGTTTATTTATTAAAAAGAGCAATATAAGCTTAGGCTTTTTAAGTTACACTTCAAGGTTGTCTCTATGTAATGTTTTGACTTTGGCTCAGAATCATTAAATGAACGTTTTTTGTGCCTCCTGTAAAATTTGTTCTGTGTGGGTTACGTCCTTTTTTTCCACAGTCGATATGTTTTCACATTATAATGGAATGAACTTCCTCATAATTTGAAGGTAAAGAACTTACTACGCAGCAACCGATCTCTTTCAAGAGTAAAACTACGACGTTGGAGTGTCTATGGAGAAAACCATCGGATGCATTCTGGATACATCGAAAAAATCTCAACCCAATAATTTATTCCCATCTTCTCTCTTCAAATAAATAAATAAATAATCTCTTTTAGGTGTATTTTTATTCCATTTATTTTTAACTTCAGCACACTTGAGTGCGTAGCGACATAAGTCGTGGAATATTTAAATTTATTCCCGGGTATTTCCGAGGATTAAAGTAAATCGCTATTTGATATTCGAGCTTTGGGATACTCTTGTTTGCGACCAGGTATAAGGGAAGGGCGGATGGATGAAGAGGGCATTTAATAGGAATATTAACCAGATTTTAGCATCCTAGAAAACCACACAATCATAATTTAAGCGATATATTTAGCGGAACAACCATAACTTCCGAGATTTGGAGAATAGTGGTTAGTGACCTTGTATATATATATATATTCACTTGCAATAATAATAAAAACATGAGTTATTATACAGGGAAATCCCGCTATAGCGAATACCGAAATAAAGTAATTTCCAGAATAACGAACATATCATGTCAGGCCGGAAAAAAAAACAAACTTCTTTTACATTCCTTAACAACAAAATTTCAGTATAACGAAACAAAATGGGTGGTACCACGAGTTTCGTTGTAACGAAATTTGAATGTAAAATTTATAGTTCGTCTTTCTAATTATCCGATTTTTCGTTGCTTTATTTACGTCGGATAATCGGACACATCTGTATTAAAAAAATACATATTCACACTAAAATTATGAGTTACAATATAACACCAACATTCACACCAAAGACCCGTGAAGTTACGAGTATATTTCAGTAATAAAAAAACATATTTTCAGTGTGATAATTCTACTTTATTTTGGATTATAGTCTCAGTTATATATTATTTAATAAATGTATCTTCATTGTCCACTGTAGTTTGGCGAGTAGTATTCATTAAATTCATTTTTCATGTAATGTAATTTATAGAGAACAGAAAACTTTGAGCGGGCAAAACGGCAGAAAATAAATTGTGGATTGTGGAATCAAAAATAAAATGCCTGGTGTATCTGTAAACATTTATATTCAGTATTCAATAGTGGCAATACAATTATATTGTCGCATAAATTTTTAATTGGCATTTTTTGAATGGGTAAATTATTTTGTTATATACATTTATAAATCATTTTAGGTTTATTAATATCGAATGGTCATATGAATAAAATTGTTTCGCATTTGAAAAATATTAATTCATTCAAGGAAACATTAATACCGTGTTAAAGGCCTATTACACTACACAATTTCAAGGCACCCTTACCCTTTCTAAGTGCGGTGTAATAAGCCTTAGGCACTTAAAGCACATACAAGAGACCACGCCCACTCTCCAGTAAGAGCACTTAATATTGTGTGGTGTAATAGGCCTTTTAGTTGATACCTATACATGCAGATAGACTCTACAACTCGATAAAAATGAAAAGACTTCCTATATCCCCGGGGTTTAGTTCCATCTTTCTCGAATACTTGAACCCACACATAGTAAAGAACCACCTGTGAATAATACCATTTAAAAAATGCGCGTATTGAGACACAACAAAAGTATTTTTGAAGTATGGAAATAGGTAAAAAAATAACTTCACCTTGATTTTCAAAAGAACCCGCTAAAAGTTTTTAGAAACTGTATCAATAAAATATGGAAAAAAACAACCGGAAGCGTGGGTTGGACCGCGGGCACGATACCAGAGCGACCGCGGCAATGCGGCAACACGTTGTCAACAACTTGCTCACACATCTATTTATAGCTATTTTTCATCTCTGTTTCCATGTTTTTTTCGCCGTCGCTTTGTAGCCGTGGCATCTATCGTGCCCGCGGCCATATAGAGTTGATATAATACGAAAACATATGGAAAAATATTCATTTGAGAATTATGCAAAGATGAAGAAATTTTTTTCATAAATATTCCATTTCAGTCATCGAAAAATCATTGAAACAAATCGCCTCTTTAAAGGCAAATCTTATTAACTGCATTTTTATAGTATTGAGATATTGAGGTTTTAAGATATTTTTTGCGACATAAAATCCGTTTCTTAAGTTACACTCTTCTGTTTTTCTCTCTGTTAATAGGATAGCTATCGTCTTATTGATTTTTGCAAACGATAGGTCTTGTAAAAATTAGTGTATCTATCAAAAAAAGTGATTTTGGCGAAAAAAATGATGTAGAAATTGATAATCAAAAGAATAAAAACTAGATAATTTGAGATCAATCGAATTATTGAGATCATTGAATTACGTCAAATTGCAGTAGAAATTGATGTATTACTAAAACAAACATACTTATGTCACATGTTTAGAGATTTCCGAACCATGGATTACAGGGAAAATTCTCTGATAAAAAGTAGTTTACGCGTAGCAAAATTGTTGCAAAGTATCGACTTAAATCTATTTTACAACTTATATGAACAAAATTAATATCAATTATTGTTAATCGGGTAAGGTATATTATAATACATTGTTTCACGCTTTGTTTAATGATTATGTAAATTTGTTACTTTGACAACATTTTCACCTATGGTGAATAAATTAGCGCCGCAACCTTTGGAATGATGTGTAGAACATGCCCAACGTTTCTTAGATCTTTTTTGAGTTCTACAAAAAAATGTGTATTCTCCGCACTTAATTAATGTTGAACCTCTCCTTGATGTCACGAAATATGCTAAAAAAGAAATTTAGAAATTATTCAAGGGTTAATAATGTTGGTTAGTATTGAAAAAATAATTACAACTTCTATTATTTATCTAACAGGCTCAGACTATCTTTAAATAAGATTGAATGAAAAGGGTTCATGGGAAATAAAGTTAAATATAAGAATTCGTAGAATTAAGAAGCTGAAGGTACAAGGTAAAATAAAAATTCACCAAAGGATCTAATATATATGTCACAGCTAACGTGTGAACTTTTATAATTTATACGAGTACATTAGCTAGTCAGTGTATGAACTGTCAAAACATAATAGTGTATTTTAACTGATTGGACAAAATGTAGCCTAATCTAACCTAACTAATAAAAATAACACTGTGAACTTTATTTCAGCAAAGTCATACAATTCTGCAGCTAAATAAGCTGTAAAAATACCCATGTATGTCTCAGATGTAGTGTATATTTTTACAGTTTCACTGTAATATAAGCCTGCTCAAGTATAAATTAGCTAATGTAATTATAAGGTGAATTTAGCAATGTAAGCTTCAACTAAAACGCACAGCTAGTGCTTACAAAGACTGGTTAATGTATGCTTTATCGGAATTTAACACTTGAACTGTAACATAAAATGTATATATTACTTACAATGTGTTGAGATACTTTTACATTGCGTTAATTTGTGCCTACTTAATTTTTTGATTTTCATATTATCATGTTATCTTTTTAATAATATAACGTCTTCTTTCCTTCACGCATGTTTCACACTTCCTTCAAGCAATTTGATTTTATTGATAATAATAAAAAAAAATAGTATGTCAATACAGGTATTGCATAAGTGGGAAATTTTTTTTAATATGTAAATATAAAGACGTCGTTTATTGAAAGTTGAGAACACATCGATAAGAAAGCAGGATTTGTTAGTTCATTACAGTAAATACCATATAATTTAAAAAGTAGAGTCCACCTTGATTTGCAATGGGACATTCAGATACATCAAGTTTGTTGTATGAGGCGCTCAATTTCATAACTCATAATCTCCAATATATGTGCATACCGGAGATTATGAGTTATGATACTAGCCCCTCGTATTTAGAAAAATATTATGTGCGAGTGGTCATAAATCAAGGCAATCGAAATTCGGGGACTAATTGTTGTATACTGAAATTATATCAAGATAATATATTGAAATAAAAAGTCTCGCAATTTTTTTAAACGTATTTTATTGACTATACATTTTTTTTTTCAGGTAACGGATGGGCATGAACAGCTGAAATTTTGATAATTTGATGGCCAATTGTATACAGATGTGCTTTACATCCTCGACTGCTACGTGTGGAACAGGTCCATCGTTTCTTATGTCCACTCATCTGTTGAAAACGATATGTATGTTGACCAATTTTTATAAGATCTCTACCTTTTTGTGATGTAACGTAAATTGCTGAAAATTTAAATTATTGAAACATGTAAACAATGCATAAGTATAAATTTGATAAACTTTATTCTTTTTAACATTTTCACACTTCAAGCGAAGTATAATTATGAATTTCCACAGTTTAAAGATGACCCCAGATATAATGTACATACGTCCCAGCTAAGCGAATAAAGAGTGGCGCAAAAATCCCGCGCTAATCGAATTGACATTCATGAATCCGGTCCCTGCGCTAACGCCAAATTTTGCACTATCCGTTGTTTACACCTCTCGCGTTACCGCATTTTATGAATTACAAGACTAATCGTTACCTAATAAATGTGCCCTTAATACACCCGTTCGTTCTTATACCTGGTCGTAATCAGGCGTATCCCGAAGCTATGATAGCGAGAAGCGATTTACTTTATTGCTTAGCTGTGTGATCAACATCAATAGATCATCGCCCACTTATTATTTGTACCCAACAAAAATTCACTTACCTGATTAGATTGATAACAGTATGTATTGTATTTTTATTGTATGGTAATTTATATAATATTATTTCTATACAAAGATATAAAATTAAATGAAATGACATTTTTTGTATATTCTTCCAAACATTTTTATTTTTTAAATTATTATGAATGCTATAAAAATGTATATGGGTGTGCGCCAACTTTAAAAATATTTAAAGGGAGGAAAATAAAAGTTCATAGTAATAAATAGCCTTATTTCATTCGTTTACTTTTCTTCCATACAGCACGTTAAATTTAATAAAATAAGTCAAATTTCTCAAATCTTAGAAGCATTTTTAATATTTACTTGGTTGAAGAAAACTGCATTAGTCTTTTAAAATAATTATAAACAACGATATATTGTTGTTTGTGATAAGATCAAGTAATTTTGACAACGAAAGTTGTGTGTATTTGTCTTTAGCTTTTTTAGAAAGAACTTAAAGGCCTATTATACTACACAATATTAAGTGCTCTTACTGCAGAGTGGGCTTGGTCTCTTGTATGTGATTTAAGTGCCTAAGGCTTATTACACCGCACTTTGTAAGGGTAAGGGTGCCTTGAAATTGTGTAGTGTAATAGGCCTTTTAGAAATAGCATTCGTTGTTGGCAGCGAGGAATACTAAAAATGATCAATTTATCTAAATTTTTACTATGAAATGTCATGAATAATGAACAAGAAAGGTACATATGTTTTATCGAAAAATAATTTATAATTGCTATAAAAAATTATTATAAATTAAGCGACATCTCACTGGGATACTAGAATTAAAAACAGTTGGTATATTTTAATTCTACTTATGTGAATGCTTTTTCAATACTTGAATTATATCACCATCGATTGTTTTAAGAAATGCTCTGCAACCCTTGTTATGGTGAGTAGAACAGCTCCATTTGGTTATAACACCGTTATAAGACTTTATGAAATATGTATAATTCTCATATTTTATTAGTTTTGCGCCTTTCTTTGATCGGACGTACACAGCTAAAAACAAATTGTACCAATAATATCAGTAAAATAATACAACAAACAATATAATTTATTTTATTATTGTGGCTTATAAATATAAGCTTTAGAAAAATAAATCAAATTAACGTATTTTCTGTAATTTCAGTGACAGTGTAGAAATGGAGCAAACAGTTACCAGGAAGTTTTTATATGGCTTATTATCTTAATATGGATATGAACCTACGTGTGTGTTTTACATATTTGCAACAAGAAACGCGTCTAAAACATGGAAATCTCTTATCGATAACCGAGAAATACTAAGAAAATTTTATACCATGTAACAGTGGTAACGCGTTGCATGAATGATTACTTCTTCCATATCTGCTCCACACGTGGCCACCACGTGACGCCTCCAAGATTTTCCAGGTTACTTAATTCTACCGAATACATCTTTTGCAATACGAGGACATCGGAATCTTACCGGGAGTGGCAAACGGTATTTAGGCTTTCCAGAAGTATCCGCAACACTCACCAGTTCCAACGTCGATCCAAGACTTTTAATGAAACAGGAGATGCCTTGTTTTTTTTCCAATTATTATATTCTATTTTGCCGAGTATTAACTTTGGTTATTTTGACTCACTTTTTCCATATATCAAAACAAACTATTGGGTGTAAGAATTTGACAAAAATGTCAGATGAAACAACATTAATTGACGTAAGAGTGATAAAGAGCCTTAATATATCACTATTAATAAAGCAAATAATTAGAAGACAGCGAGCATTTCTTGACGTATTCCTGCCCGGTCTTTTCGCATAATCCTAATTTCTATTTTTATACATTATCATTCTGACCAATTTGTTTGAACCCTTTATTATAGCATCCCAGATAATTCCTTCCAAACAAGCCTTTGATATATTATATATACTTGGTTTGAGCTAGGGATATTGATTGGCGATATAGATTATTTTAAGCGCGGTGTGTTGTATATATTAGGTCGAAAACAATGAAACGAGAGTTTGTGTTTGGTGTGTGTAGCCGCGTCTGGAAGAGGATTATTTCAACGTGTGCTCAATATTTTTGTTTAGAATTTTTAAAAGTATTCTTATTTCTCATTTCGTAAAACGTTTGCTTGTGTGTATTTTATTTTCAATTTTTTTCTCTTCGAAACCAGATGTAAGCCGGTTGCTGGGGATCAAAAAAGTACGAAAATGAATTGTTCAGTAGTAATTTATAGGATAGGGATAAATGGTTTGCCCAATCGTTGGCAGAAATTCATAGATGCCGATGGAAATTATTTTGACTGAATATAATAAATAATGTATAAAATAGAGCATTTTGATTTTTTTATTTTATTCAACTCTTGTTTCATTGTTTTCAACCTAGTATATATTTTTTTTAGAGAACAAACATACCGCCCTACTAAGTAAAATATAGTATCTAGCATATAATTTCCATTTTAATTAGTAAAGAAACACAGACTAATGAAGGAAAACGTTCCAGTTAATCTGTAAAATAACATGTCAGCGAATCCGTAATATAATGACACAATTAAAAAAATGATAAAATTCAGGTTATCCCCGAATCTGTTACATTTTTGGAAATGCATTTTGTAACTGGATCAAATTTACAGGAGTTATGTTTATAAAATAAAAATGCATTTTTAGTAGTGTGAAATATAATAAAAAACTAAATATCAATCGATACAAAAGTTTGAGGGTTTTCTAGGTTCACCTACAAATTGGATGGTTATGAATATGTTTCAGTCTAACTATGTCAGTCCCGATTGTATGCAGCATTGCTGTACATCCTTTGTTATTATGCGTTGAACAGACCCATCGTTTTTTAATTCCCGTATCACTTTTGCTGCAGTATGTATAATTCTCCAACTGTATTAATTCTTTGCCCTTTCTTGAAGAAATAAAACACGCTGAAAAAAATACGAACAGTGTTATTTGCAATACATTATAAATACAGTGGAACCTCTCTTAACGAGCACCTTGCATAGCGAGTAATTCGCTTAACGAGCAAAAAAAAGTGAAAAAATTGCTCCCTTAACGAGCGACATTTCGCATAACGAGTGA
>JAGVSQ010015772.1:0-10006 GCA_022683975.1 Rhyacophila evoluta
TCGCTAACAGTGATCTCACATATGGAAGTTTACCAGTTTTAAATAATTTACAATTATAATTGTCAAAATTATTGTATTTTTATTTAAAATACAATATTTTCTTTGATAACCATATGGTGTCCCAAAATGAGCTGACGTTTTAAATTTATAACATTTGGACCAAAACTATAGTATTTTTTTTTTCTATGCTGCCAATAGTAAACGTTGAGGATATATTGTAAATAAGATACACAATCGAACAATGCATAGTAATTGTAAAGATTTACTTTGAAATTTGTGATAAGTTTTGTCTTACGCTTTCAAGGCTCTTTTGACGTGCCTTTTGTTGACAGTGGTGTGATTATTTCACTGTCACAAATATTTATACCAGAATAGTAAGGCTAGTAAATTAATAAAATTCAAAAACTATCTGAAAATTAAATAGTTTATAATTAGCACTTAAAAATGAAAACAAAGAATTCAAAACCACTAAAATATAAATACACAATCAATTAATTTTTTTCCAGGGCGTAATATATAAATATTAATTTATTAGTTGAAAATCAGATATACAGTTCTAAGTGAAAGCAATATAATAAAGCTAAATTGAAATTTAGAATTATATTAAATATGTATTTTGATATAACGAGTGTAGACACTATTCCAAAGTGATGTGTTTATGTATTTTTCCTAGTTTAAGTTATTATAGATCTGTATCAATTCAAAAATATGCCTATAAGATGAGAGTCATAGAGCACGTAAATTATTTAATAAACTTGTTAGATCTGCAGCTTTAAAATTATCTGATTAATTAAACATGTATTCGTAATAAATTGGGAACGTCAATTTCTACATTGTTGACTTTTAATCAAGGAAACACCTTCCGGATGCATTTTATAGTATAGTTTATTATCAATTAAGACTTAATGATATCTGTTATCTCGCTCCAACAAGTTTATATTGGATTACAGAACCGACGAACATATGTCGTTTTAGTTTTCTCTAATAAGATTTTATCTCAGATTTATCAAACAAGCGAGAGAAAACTAAGCCACGATCTGCTTTGTGTCAATTCATTCCATACAGTAGCGCCCTGAATTGTTACTAATGCGACGTATTTATATTATATTGAAATCTTGAATTTTATTATTACATTTTTTTTATTATTATTCTATATTATCTACCAGAACTATAGCAACATATTTATAATTAGTAGAATCATCTTGTAGTAAAAGACTTGATACTATGTTAATATAATTTCAAAGCTAACGCATACCCATCTGTGATTATAATGTGTTTAAAGGTGAACTGCGTTATTGCTAAGTTTCTGTTATTTTTGCCCACACGTGTATAGCCATGAATTTAATTCCAAAAAGGGTTTTTACTGATAATGTTCAAAAGCACGATGTTTCAATAGAAAGATAAGTTGGACTATTCAGTTTTCTTGAATATAGGAAGTTTTTATAACATAAATACGTAAATTAAGTGCTCAATTATTAGAATCTGATATTTAATTAACTTGAATTGATAAAAAATTGGTTGATTTTTATCAGTATATTGAAATTGTAATAGAAATATTGTTTGCTGAGTTATTCGATTGTAAACGTTAAAGCACAAAGAAAACGTTTTGCTGCCAATAAAATAAGACTAAATTGGTAGTCCTTCTTTTGTGGCATTCAACTTTTAGAAGATAAAAAACATCATCGAATGAAGTCCAAGTACTATTGTAAAAATAAGCTTTTGTGAATATCTACAAAATTAAATTAAAATTTAAACTTAAATTAAATACAATAATAAATCATTTTAATAAGTTTCTTCTACCTAAAATTATAGCTCAATTCATTGAAAAAAATTAGAGCTTTCGCAGAATAACTCCTGTCAAAATATTGCGACTATCGTAAATAGGTTAAGTGTTTATTTTTATGAAATAAAGTATGTCATTTTGTCATTTGGAATTTGACGAAAATGTTTGATTAAAATATACAAATGTTTTTTTAACGATGAATGGACAGTAACTGATGTCAATACTATTAATAAATAGCGGAATTTTATTTGAGTCGTATTTTAAAAGAGCTTTGGCACAGAAAGCAAAGCACGCCTCTTACAAACCGCAATCTGGAATGTGTAGCGGCACAAAGTCACCGTAAAATTCGTTAATCAGTGCAGCGCGAAGTGACGACTCTTGCGCTTTCACGGCGTCGCGCGTAGCATAACGTAGCAGGTTGTAGATATTCGTAGACATGTCGTAGCAGGTCGTAATATATACGTAAATGTTTTAAATTGTCAACAATACGGTAAAAGCATAGTAAGATTTTATTAAAAATGACATTGTATTATTAAAATGACGGTTGTTTGAATTGGATTAAATAATATTGATTTAGCGATTCGAGATTAGAGATTCGCTTATAGATTGTCCTGAAACATAGACTAAAACCATTAACAGCTTATCATTTCAAAAAAAAAAAAATATGCGTTTATAGATCTGTATATAAAGTATATTAGACAAAGTTAAGTTATGTTTAATATAAGACTTAGAAAAATACAATTTTTCATAAATATATTTAGAAAAATGAATAAAAAGTAAAAAAAATATGCCGTTTTTTTGAATAATGAAACGCACCTAAAATTCATAAGACATAAGATTTTTAAAATAGCTATTTTATTAAAAACAAGCATTAAAAAAAAAATATGTTATTTGATACAGTATAAAGATTTGTATTTCGATGTTACTTTCGGACCGTCAGACAAACTCTTTTTTTTTAATTTTGAATATTTTTTTCTATATAGAATTGTGCGTCTAATTGCGCAAAAATGTAGTAATAAAAACTTATAAAATATGTTTGTGCTATATTATTCAATTATATCTAAAGTTTATATTTTAAAGTGTTTAAAACTAGTTTACAATTGATTTATATTTTTCAAATTTACATTTATATATGTATGATAATATTTGGCTTAACTGTATTAAAATGTGTGATGAAACAGCAGGATATTTGATAGAAAGAATTATAAATTTATTTAAGTATCGTTTAAATGAAGATGATAAATTAGTTAATTTATTATTTTTTTTTGTAATTGATTTTCTGAATAAAAGCTTGCTTACTTTGATTAATACGTATTTTTAATTAATAAAATTCTCTCCTCGAATGATTTCCAAACATTGAAAAATCAATTTCGTTTTCCAATTACAATTATAAGCTTCGAAAGTTTTCTCGAACTGAAGAAAAACGTAAACATAGACGGTTGCTCAGAATTTTATGTTCGTATTTTGTGTACATAATAGATCGTAAAATAGAGAAATATGTATTGGGCTCGAACAAAAACAGATGTTTTCTATGGTCATGCTACTAAAAAATGTCATGGAAACACAAAACTATAAAAACCATACTGCGATACTTAAATGAACGTTTTGATGTTGTTCCAGAGGAAAATATTCTAATGGGCTATAAAAACAATAGAACATAATGCTAGATTATAATTATAATATTCACTGAAAACTGGATTTAGTTCATTAAATAGTTTTTTTTGTTTAATTAAAATCTTAAGCTTTCAATGAACAAAAGCTTAAATATGAAATAATTACATAACAAAGTTTTGAAATTAATGTTTGATGCATTTTGAATTAAGAACATTTTTAATGACAAAAGTAAATTAAATAAGTCACAAATTACGTAGAAATCTACTTTAAAATATTTGTTAAAACAAATGAAATGACAGCAGCTGTTATTACGTACAATAAAATCTAATGCATAATGAGTTTTGAGTAATGTTTATTATGTTTCGCAGACTTGAAATTATTTTCAATCACGTCTTCTGCAAATATGGATCTCCACAATGCAAGAATTTAAATCTTGATCCCAAGACTTTATTTAATTTCACTGTTTCCAATCTTACATATTTGAATTTTTAAATTAGTTACGTAATTACAAGATTTAAGCTCGTAGGTTTTGGTAAAATTCATATAGATTGCATTAGCTAATGAGACAACATAAAAATTATACTTGTAAATTGCGTAATTAAACAAATTATATTAACGCATATAATAATTTCGAACACGCGTTTTTTTAATTTTAAATGAGGTTAGTTTATTGTTAATAAATAAATTTAAAATAACATAGAACGTTGCATAACCTAGATAGTAAAACAATATTGTAAAAATATTTATAAAAAATAAATTCATATAAAGATGATAAGTGAGCTCACCAATATTATTGGTTGACCATTATATTTTCCGCAATTCAATAGAAGTCAGATATTACAGTTGCCATGGCAACATTAATCACATCACACAAGTATAATCTTTTATATAACACCTCTTGATTCGTGATGGTTTTTATCTTTATTATCTCGAGTGTCATATTACTTCTTAGTGATATTCTATAACATGAGATGTCTAAATTACATCTTCACTATTAGCTATGTCTCAATATCAGTTATGTAAACTAATCAAAATGACGTTGTTAATATGTTCGAACCTTCAAGTTTATTGTGAGAGTGAATAATTTACTAAAATATAAGTGTCATTTTACATCCAAATTCTACATTATTATGATTGAATGGTATGATATAATTTTTTTCAGTGGATATGAATTAGTATTGTCTCTCCGATAGCGTACGCGCCTAGCGATCCGACAAATGCCGGTTTGATTCCCACATCCGACGGATTTTTAGAAATTAAAATATGCCTCTTACGCTGAGGAATTGTTTGACAAACAATTCTCGTGACAAATAATCTGTCAAATTGTCTTCACATTACGGAGATATACTCCACTTCTGGAATAGATATCTTCACGCTGTGTAGATTCATATGCTCCACATTCGGAACAAACATGGATGATATAAGATGAAGAGAAATATATCTCTACAGTAAATGAAATGTATTATTTTTCTAATAATATATTCGTCAGAGCTGAGGAATGCTGAAATGACTTAGAAGTAACTCAAAAAGTGGGATTATCGTCTAGTGACAAAGGTTCTTAGAGGTACTCCATGGTGTTCATATCCTTCACTTAGGGAGTAGTATTGTTGAATTAATATCAATTCGTAAAACTAACGAATTTTTCTATGTAATTGTAATTATATTAGTATAGTAATGGTAATTAATTTATTTCAAAATATTTAATGTCAGATTAACTAATACTAAAACAAGATTTCAGTTTACCGTTATACAGTCATATGTAAAATCTAACTAGGCAATTACCAGTTTCCCTCAATTGGTTAAGTCAGAACACAAAACTGTTTGATATTACCAGAAAGCAAAAGACATTTTGAGACCTTCGTGTTATCCCAAGGAATGGTAATGACTGACAATGGATACGAGTGATGGAATAAGCCTTTAATTAAATTAAAGCCTTGCCGATAGAAAAGCGCCACTACCCTTCAATGGAATGAAATACGTATGTGTAACACCAGGGGCGGATAAAGCTGTGGCCTGCTATCGGGTGAAATTCCGGTGGAATAGTATACAATGGATAATTTTATTACACAAACAGATGGAAACATATACACGTTTGATAAGTACCTTAGATATTTTGAGCTTTTGAGCTTTTCAGATATTATATATTTCGGATAAGCACTTCGCTTCAAATAGGTGTCTAAAATACTAAATATTTTTTTGTACAAATGAATATTCAATTAGTAGTCGGCTAGTAACTGTATTGAACCGCATTTTAAAGTATTATTACATAGTTAATATTGACACTCGTCTATAGTAACAAATTGAAGAACAAACACTCAATGTTGTGTACTACTTTTTTATACCATATTTTCTCCCAAAGTGGAGTTATATATATAGATAGAGTGAAGATATATAATCCTGGAGTTGATAGATCTCCGTAATGTGAAGAGGTTTTGACGGAATATTTTTCATAAGAATTGTTTCTGAGATAATTGCTCAACTTAATCGGCATCCAGTTTTGTATTTTTGATTTTTTTAAGATGCAATAGATGCTGGAATCAAACTCGCATTCTTAGGATTTTTAAGAGTTCACACTAATATCTACGCTTGATAATGTAATATTAGATGTAAGATATAATAGTAGATAATCCAACAAAAGGAAAAAACATTTTTTAAGATCAAGTTTCACATTAAAGTGATAATTATATGTAATGTATTATTTATATAACATCTATCGGGTAATCGTATTCTTGATTGTTTCGATTTTATTTTAATGTGGTAATTAATTTATAAGTTATATTAAATATTAAAAACTATGCGACTAATTTTTATCACTTTTGCCGCATTTGAATAATATTTTGGACTCTTGTCAATTAATTTTAGTTTAACGTTTTAAAATGTGTCCTTGTTTTCCAATGCGCTGCTGAGTATAAGGGTATGAATAGTCCCTTTACGAATGGACGCAATGATAAAATTCACGAGGTAAAAGGAATTGAATCCCTTAGAAGCAGTACGCATTACTAGTTTGGTAAGTTATTGCTGACTAAGTTCAAATCTCTAATCGATTGGATTGTTCCTGATATTTGTGAATGACGCAGTAGAATTTCCATAGAATCATCTCATAAACTTACAGGATTTTTGTTCATATTATTTTACAAATAATTATGTATTTCGAATCTTGACTTATTTCTAAATAGAATAAAACAAAATTCTTGTCAATCTATATATTTGCCATGTGATATAAAAACAAATAAAAAATAATTGATGCACAATTTATTTTTAGTTAGAGTATATTCTTGAAATCATTGAGCGAATGTATCTATCAATCGTCTACCAGTTTTGAATAATAAATTTAGTATATTAAAATAAAAATTGTACACTGAGTTAATGTATTAGTTAATTATTGATGTATTTATTTACTGTTAAAATTTTGTTTTGATTGTATTTATGATAGAATTTAAATATATGAGAGCTGTAAATATACATTTTTTAAATTAAACAAGTATTACTATATGATAAAGGAACGTAAAAAATGATTGTGTCATGTATTTCATAATTTTATTAGTTTTAAATTGTGTCGTACAATCAATTAGACTAATATGTAATCTTTAAAATATGCAAAGCTTTTATTTATGAAGTTATTAAGATTTTTTTTAATCCTTTTTAATTGTTATAAATTATTTTAATATCTTACATTAGACGTTTTATTAGTTGTAAAATGTATAAATACAATAAAATTTAGTATCAGAAATAATTATTGTTGTAAAACCGAAAACTTCGTTCGTTGATTCAATACGTTTTAATGAAATATTTAATGAAATGGCTTGCATTGTTATATCAGAATAATAGACTATCAAAACGATATTCCCAACCACGCGATAATTCTAACGACACAATTCAAAGAGAATGGGAAATAATATAAAGTAATGAAAATAGCTCTTCTGGTTTTGCATATATTTTAATAAAACGCTTTTATACGGTCGTATTCTTCTCGTAGACTCATGCAACCCGATACTATTTCACGGATACCCAAGCACGTTGAATGGCAAAATGCCACCTGGCAAAAACACTGTATCCCTGCGAAACAATAACATTTTCTGGAAACACAGGCTTTTGATGAACAAGGACAAGCATTTACATTTTAATAGTGTATTTTTAGGAAACTATTTTTGTGGCGTGGGAAACTTTCATCTGAATAAATCTATATCATGAAATCGATTTAGGACGCGACAGAACATATACGTTTTTAATTGGAATTGAATAAAATTAAACACGATCTAAAATAACAATTTATGTCACAAAAATGATTGTATTTTGGTCCTAAAATAAATGTCAGCTATAAATCTTTTCGGATAGAATATTTTACTGTATACGTTTATTATGTTAGATTTTCTGCTGTAATAAGGCATTGATTGTGAATAATTTAATGATCATCATGAAATTTTATTTAAGAAGACTTCAATAGATATTATCTGGTAATTTTTCAACTTATTGCATATCTATTTCTAAATATTTTTAAAAATGTTTTACAGCAACTGGATCCTTTATCGACGACTCGTGCACACTTAGCAATCAGACACTATATACACATTTCATAAGTTCATTTTTGTAAATATATGCTTATTACGTTATAGATCATGCTCGCTCCCAAAGTGGAACATATGGATTTACACAGTGTGAAAATATCCACTCCGAAAGTATATGGATCTCCGCAATGTGAAGACGTATTGACAGATTATTTTTCATGAGAATTGTTTATCAATTGCTCAACTTAATGCAGCCCAGCATTTTAAAATTATTTAAAATCCAACAAATCGGGAATTAAACCCGCATTCCCCAGATTGCTGGGCGCGCACGCTACCAATTAAGCTATCGGGGAGATTATATTATGTTTGTATATATTGATTTCTCATGAAATGTTATCATCTGGTGACCGTTCAATCCACATTTAATATTTAATTTATTTTATGCTATTATTGTGATGATAACTTAATATTATTTACTTAATTGCATGA
Source organism: Rhyacophila evoluta (assembly GCA_022683975.1). Classification (NCBI taxonomy): domain Eukaryota; kingdom Metazoa; phylum Arthropoda; class Insecta; order Trichoptera; family Rhyacophilidae; genus Rhyacophila; species Rhyacophila evoluta. The sequence goes on from JAGVSQ010015772.1 coordinate 8,392, forward strand.
ATATATTTATTCTAGATTCAAATAAATAAGGGATGTAGTATCATATTTTATAACCTTTAGTATGGTACAATAGTGGAGATTATGGGTTATGATATTTGACCCCTCAAATATTTAATAAACGATTCAAAAGTCAAATGTGTTCATCTAGAGGCATAAAGGTTAATATATTATTGTAATAAAACTACATTTTATGTGGCGAAATAAAAAAAAATGTATATTCTTATTTGGTTAATATCTTAATCTGTTTAATGGCCATATAACGAAATCGTAAAAAACCCTGTTCTTTCTAATCCGATAACAAAGTATTGTCTTTAAAAGAGAAAAAAACACAAAATGACACAAAAAATGAGAAAGTTATAGAAGTTTTGATAAATCGAGTCATTATTTCGTAAGCGGGCCTCGTTTTTGATAATGGGGCCCTCACAATAAATCACGACAGAGGATTATCATTTTAGCATTTCGGGAAACATTTTCGCCCCGAAATTATTAAGTGTTTATCTTCTATTAACATTGCACAGCAGATTGCGGACTGTGTAGAAAAATGTTATAAATACAGATGTGAAACTTTCAGGCTGATTAAAAGCTAATAAATCACAAATAAGTTTACAGAATGTTGTGTTTATGAATGAAAATTACAGAAAAAAATTGTTAAAATATAACGAATGATATATAAAATATTTTTTACATTCTACAGCCCCAAAAATAATTTTGCTAATGCGTAAACATATGTGCATCGCTGAACTAAATAAAAAAAAATAAACACCTATATATTTGTATATAATACTAATCTAAAGTTTTTTTTTATTTTTATTTTACAACATGATTTCAAAGATCATTTAGGGTTTTTGTAATTTTAAAACATGCCCATTATTTTTCCTACCAATATTTTTTTTAGTGTCGGCCGATCTTTCATATAGTTAATTGCACTTATATCCCTTACTAAAAAAAACATACTTTAATAATAACTTGCAGCTTCAACACAGAACTTAACGTAGATTGATATCATATTGATATATTGTAATACATTTAAAAATAGGAAGATTGTTCAAATGATATTACAAAAAAGCTCAGTTTAATTGATATGAAATTGTTTTTGAAGTTTTAAATACGTTTCAAGACAAGACGCCAAATGGTTTTAGAGATTTTGTAATAAAAATCCGTGTAAAAATGCTAAAATAAGTTTTTCCGATGTGTATAATACAGATACCTATGTAATTAATTCACAAAATGGTTATATTCACCTTGACGCAATTTAAATTCTCTATTTTGACATGGAAAAAATATTTATAAATTTATTACTAGTGTAGTAACTTATAAATATAGAATAAATATTTGGTAATACTCCCTCGTGTTTTTTTGTACATTAAGTTATCAGTTAAAATAATGAAAAACATAAATATATTTTAAAATACTCACACTTCTCATATACGCAGGGCTTAATAATGTATTTTGCTTAGAGCGGAAACAGTTATTCACAAATTGCTTACGTTGATAAATATTTGCATCATTTGATGGGAAAGTTTTTCGTTTTTTCATTAACTGATAATATATTTATACATATACGTCTATTAATAGTATGAGATAATTTATTTATTGGCGGATTTCATGATTATGG
>JAGVSQ010015773.1:0-10005 GCA_022683975.1 Rhyacophila evoluta
GAATTTAAAATCAATTTCCATCAAGCACCATCAGTCGAAAATATTAATTACTTATCAGTATATATACACACTAAAAAGCATTTTTATATAATTGAATATACGATCCTTTATCTATAATATATACTTCCCTATAAATATTTATAATTCTTTGACAATTAAGATATTTAACCAAATAATATACAAGTAAATTTGACTTTTTTTACTTCTATAATTTTTCATGAATTATTTTCCGGAAACTGAAAATTATTAAATTATTATTTCATGGTGAATTGTCATCATTTAAACAACTTATCTTGGACGCTTTGTAAATGATTTAACTTGACTGCATTAGAGTTAAGCATTTGTCTTTGTCAAGTAAAAGAATGCACTTCGTTTCAAAGAAAATTACTTTCTGTGGAAAATTCGAAATGAAGCTTTTTACTGTTTTTTTCAGGACTTTCAGATAATTACAGCGCTTTAGCTGAAGTCAAATGAAACGCTGTTGCCTTGTATTATTGCTAGACTTGATATATGTGGTATATTACCAGAAGTATGAAATACAAAATATTGTATAAATGTATTTCCAAAAAAAAGTTTAATTCGCATTTAAAAACAATTGCGCTTGAGGAATAGGTGCCTCATAATTGAATTACAACTGAGGCATCTAGTTCTAAATCCGTCACTGTTATTTGTAGTATAGTTGATATATCATTGGTTAGAAGTCAAATTTTGTTTCTAACACTTCCAATTTGTATTCAAATCGATTGTCTACATTTTTAAATTAATTATGACTAGCGGACTCTTATCAAGTAAATGCCTATTAAATTTTTTTGTGTGTTTTAACTGCTATAATCAAATGTAATTTTTATTTTTTCCAGAACAAAAGGAAGGTGGCACTCAACTTAAACTAGTGATTGTGTATCCAAACGGCATCACAGCTCTCTTCAAGCCTATGAGGTAAGCTACGTTATTATTAATACTAGAATTTTATATAACTCTGTGATCAAGTTGTAGCTGTAAGTTGTGGGTTCAAATCATGTAGAAGTACAAAAAATGTACGGCTGGACATAACATTTATACAGATACAAGACGAAAACCGCGTAATCTGTCGCTAAGCGCATTCGTTAACCAGTAATTTTCTCTACCTTGTCAACCACGTAAGTGGAGCATATGGATTTATGCAATGTGGTAAAGATGTTTGTTCCGAAAGGGAAGTATATGGATTTCCGCAATGTAAAGGCATGTCTTGACAATTTTTTTTTACGAAAATTAGTTGTCAGATAATTGTTCAACCCGATGGGCATTCAGAAATCTAGGACCGAATCCGCGTTCTCCAGATACGTAGCGCGCACAGTAACCTCTCGGCTATCGGAGAGATTTCAAATTTCATATATAAGATTCAAAAACTGCAATTATATTGTGTTAAGCAATTGTCTAACAACCAATTCTCGTGAAAACTAATCGTTCATGATATCGTTGCTTAAGGATTAGTTTGTCAAATAGACCAATTTTAAAATCTTCAGAAGGTGAAAAATAAATTTCATTTAAATACATACAGGTAAATAAAGCCCTATAATAAAATTATAGCATATAATATTCTATAAACTATCTAATTAATTGAAAATACGTTTTTTTTCAAATGACTCTCCAATCCTAAAGCGACGAGTTGTCTTCACATTGCGGAGATACATATCAACCATGAAAAGGAAAAAGGACGTAACCTACATAGATCTAATTCAATAATTAAATTTATTTAATGAATTTCAGTCAAAGTCAAAACGTTACACAGACACCACATTAAAATGCATGAAGACTTAAACTAGTATTTTATTTACTCAATAAAATATTACTTTTAAGTTATTAAAAACAAAACAATATAACTGATTAGGTGGAAGCCGTTTTTCCTGGTCGCTTATTTCATAAGCCATTCTTTTTTCAAACTTGAAAGCTTAATTAAGACACTGATGTATTCAGTTGTATACATTCTGATCTTCGAATAAATGCTGTTTTTTTTAATTGAACGTTACGTCATTTTTCCTTTCCACAGTTGACATGATCCACTTTCAGAGCATGGTAAAAAAAGATGTATTATTTGGTCTCAGTATTTCGTGTGAATGATTTTATTATTTTTAAACCTGATAATAACTATATTTTGTTTGTTGATATTGTTTGTCACTTTGTAATTTATTATCCGGTGTTATTAATATATTAATCACATTCGAGATTAGCCGCTTACGCGACAATAATAATAGTATTATGACGTTTGGTTTCAACTTTCGACATATTTTTCCACGTCGGCAGAAAAACAAATTCTCGGCAAACTGAGTTATTAAATGAAAAAAGTCTATAAAGGAAAATGGCCAAAGTTTTCTCGGCCGTCAGCTCGATGACAAACGCCCTTTTTTTCACAACACACTTTTCCGATTTCCCTCACTTGTTTTTTCATCGAATATAGTTTACTTGTAAACTTTTTTCACCTTCCGGAAACGGATTTGTAATAAATGGTACACGGCGATTTCTCACAAATATAATAAAAAATCTATCCTGTCAAAATTAATAACCTATAATTTATTAATAAATACAATTATTTATTAGCGTAATTATTTAATAACCCGGAAAGTTCAGGTCTTTCGAGCTGTAGATTGAGAGTTCATATTTGCAGGATAAATTCAAATCTGCATATACTTCTGTACTTGCGGGTATATGAATACTACCCGTAGCTTTATCCAACTGTTTTCATTTTGGGCACACTTTCTTAAAACTTAAAAGTTTAAAACTGAGGAGGAATATGTATTTGGTGACTTATGCGTGGTCTTATTGATAATTCTACCGCTCTGGCTAATATTGGTCAGTACGTCCCTGATAACTACCTAAGAAATCGAGAGCATCAGCTGTTTTTTAATTCCTAAATGCAGGAACATCCTGCCAGTAGTCATGCCAATGCTGAGATCAATGGTGATGTTTAACGATGTTTTCTCGGAAATTGATATTTTCCACCTATGTGAGAATGAGTTTAGATGGATGCTATTATATACATTATTAGAATAGGGTCTGTTTAACTTACTTGGTAGACACTCTCTTCTTCTTTATTTATTATTTTTTATTATAATCATATTTATATCGTGTTGTTAATGTATTAAACTTGAAATTTTTAATGTTGCAACATGTATAAAATAAATAAAATAATAAATAACTGGATTCCGAGAACAATTCTCAATCGACTGTGAAAAGAAAAAAGATGTAACCCTAGTATAGTAAATTGTTTTTATCCGATAATCAGAATGCTTACAAATTAATACACATTTTGTTAAAAGAATATAAGCTGGAAATGCCCAATCAGTGTCGAAATTTACCTTTTAAGTTCGAAAAAAGTTTGGCTTGTGAAATTCGCGAACATGAAAAAGGCTTCCACCTAATTAATTATATTGCTTCTCTTAAATAACTTATTAAATTAACATCACATTGAGTAAATAAAACACTAATTTTAGCCTCCGTACATTATTAAATAAACGTTTTTTGTGGCACTTGTAAAATTAGTTATATGCGGCTTACGTCCATTTCCTTTCGAAAGTTGATATATAAAGCCAATTTTGAAGGCGCAATATTTGATACTTACAATTTATTTAAGTGTTAATTGCTATTCGTTTATTTAATGAGATTGACCGGATAAAGTCAGATTTATGACTACGCATAATTTCCCACCAGGTAAATTGCATTTAAACATTGATTTTTTAAGTGTCCATCACAATGGATATAAAAATGATCCATTTGGTAATTTTTCGTTTTAAAAGACATAACAATAAAAATCTCAACGATGAATACAATGTTAAAAAAGACTGAGTTTTCTTTCAGTGATCTGGAAATCTATTTATATTGCTCGGTAAGGTAATTTTATCAAATGTATATTTCCATATTGAAGCCTCATAATACGGTGAACGTGGCATATCTGCCACAATACAATATAATATGGGTCTCGCTTCGGCGTGGCTTCCCCTTACAGTTTACTCTATAATACACCAGTAACTTGATCAAGTAATTTTTTTTATTAATAACCTATAAAAATGACATTACTGAGTCAAGTTGTCAAAATTAGCAATCATGTATTAAATATATACCTTAAAACAGAAAAAACATGTGTATGTCTGTCACAAGAACTTATTCCAAACGATAAACACTAGAATCATAAAAATTTTACATCTTATTTTGTTTACTATTTTTAAATTTTGTCTTACCTGTAGCGTAGTTGGTAACGAGCGGTTTCTATTCCTCGTCTACCGGATTTTTCAAAAGTCCAAAAATGCAGGACTGGATACCCATTAGGTTGAGCAATTGTCTGAAAAACAGTTCCCGTGAAAAATAATTTGTCAAGACGTTTTAATATTGCGGATATGCATACATTCTACTTTCTGAATGGATTCACACTGTAGATCCATATGCTCCACTTTCTAAGCGAACATAGTATAAAAAAATCAACTGTGTTACCGTTCAATATCATCACCGATAATCAACAAGAGCATAATGGTACCAATACACCTACAGTCCGTATACAGTTCAGGGACTGTCATTTCATGACTGATGATTAAGCTTGAGGCAGACCACAGATGAGCATAACATGTAACATGCGCCTGTCAATTAGATCGATAATTAATAATTATTGGTGCAAACTGACTAACATTTGACCTGCCTTAATACCATTCATAGTTATGAATCGACAGTCTCCGTCTGCAGATGGACTGTAGGTGTATAGGTATCATAAGGCTAATTTATGCCGATGGTCGTGTAGTAAACGAGCACGCTTCGGTACCAAAAATTTTAATTCAATCGAGGGTTATTTAGTGGTATAAACAACTTGATTAAATAGATTTCTTAATTTGATATTTGTTTACTTGAATCCCATTAGTGTAAACTGTTCAACTTTCGCAGAGCTGGAGGAAGTTAAGAAGTCAATAGATTGTAGCCGTTTCATTTACCTTTGCAGAAAAACATCGTCAAAACAGAAGTGCGGTAAACACTTACCTACCCGAGACGCGCCCTGAGACTAGACTGGATTGTTTATCCGAGCTTTTTATTATTAATTTGTTACGGGACTTATTTGAGATTTTTACATGGTTTTAAATATTAACAATTTTTTTATCTCTCGCTTTATGGTACCTATACACCTGTAATTCCTTTGCAATGGGGTCTGTCAATCCAAGACTGATGGTTAGAATTTAGGCAGGCCAAACATAAGACAGTCTGCGTAGACAGTTATGTGGTCTGATTGACAGACTCAAGTTAGATATCTTGTTAATGTGTGACCAACCTCAATCCTAATCATCAGCTATGAATTGACAGTCTAGAACTGCAGGTGTATGAAATATCATTACTTTATCAAAACCCCAAGCATCCAGTTAAAAACGTATGTTTTAAATCAAAATTATCCAAAATCTGCTGTAGCAAGTATTATTTTAGTTAGCTATAAAAATCATTTTGGTATACGTTTAAAATCAAACAATATAAAACATAATTTAAAAAAATGGCAGAAACAGAGGGGCGACATTCCAAAGCAGATATCATTTACCGACTAATGAAGTACAAAAAACGTTCTAAATAACAACGTGAAATCTGTAATATATACATTAATTGAAAAAATATAATATATATATTATATTTAATTGAATCCCTAAAAATCCCCTTTAAACTATTATAATTAGACCTGTCAATATATTATAATATAACACAACATTAACAACAAGATTTTTTCCTGGTGACGGATTAATAATTTTCGCTTTATTTCTTTTGGGAAAACTTCTTTTAGTATACATACATCCTGTTTGTTATGGTAAATTTTTGATATTATACATACATATTTAGGCTTTGGATTACTGATTCAAGCACTTACTATTTATATTATTTACATATTGAGAAAATTATTTATAATTTACTCGTGGTGGCTTTATAATAAATCTTTTAAATTACCTAATGCTTCATCAGTTTACCTTTCGATGGAAAAATATATTTACTAACCCTCTTTATGTGAAAGTATTTTCCTGAAATGCGATTTTTGTCGCGACTGCAAAGTTTGCAATATTGAGACATCCCCCTGAAAGCTACCCTTATGTCAAAACACACCTCTTTTGCGTTCGTTTCACCCCGCTGAGTGTGTATTCAACCCTGTTTTTAAACTATATAGTATGACTGTCTAGGCGGGTTACTTTATCTAATGTGATTAAAGAATACAGCTTTCTGAAAAACACATCGGCCATGGCAAAATAATACCACACATCACAAGTTTAACAAACGATGAAAAAACTCTCTTTAATCACTATTTTTGTAACTACCTAATATGCCCACCATCTACTTGCCCCGTCCTTACACTTGGTTTTAATCACATGCATCCCGGAGCTCTGATATCGAGAAGCGATCTATTTTATTCGACGGGAATGTTCCGGGAATAAATATAAATTACCCCAAACTTAGATTGCCACACACTAGTGTGCTGAAATTAAAATAAATATAGTTATAAAAAAAGCTAATTGAAAAAATTGAGATTCATTTGGTCAAGCAATTTATGTGAAGAGATCATCACGCTCGCTGAATGACGCCGCAAATTTCTTAAAAGTAATGAAATTCTTTTCTATGGCAACTAGGTCGGAGGGCCCGATGAGTCATACAGCTAGTTGGATCGAATTGAGTAACTCTTTTCGCTCCGTACACAATCTTGGACATTCCCACAGAATATGATTAGTATCCTGGACAGCCACAACGACATGTTGGCTGCTTAACAAGACCAAACTGAGACAGTTTAGTGGCAAAACCACCATGGCCTGTAGTAAACAGGCTATTGAAGTGGTCTGGAGTCAGCTTGGTTATCTCCATGCGCCACTTAATATTGAGAAAAAATATGTACGTGTGCCTGCCTTTAGTCAACGAGTTCGACTTACCCTGCCAGTTTTTTATTGCGGCATCCATGGCTATCTGGTGGATGGTTTTCTTCCAAATATCTAGTCTACTTTGCCCTCGGCTAGGTGGACTTAAATAAAAGTCACCTACGCTATTTTTGTAACTATGTTTGCTCCGAGTAGTAAAGTAGAATTTATGGATTTATAATGCGTGAAGGTGTCTGCTCCTAAAGTGGAGTATATTAATCTCCCCAATGTAAAGCTTTGTTTTGGTAGATTATTTTTCACCAACATTAATTGTCAGAAAATTTCTCAGCTTAATGGACATTCAGTCTTCTTTGAAATTGTTGAAAACCGCCCAGCTGTGGAATTCGAATACGTAACATTCGGCTCTGGATCACATACGCTAAACTTACGGCCACTGGATACACACATATACATGCATATTAATGTAAACTTTTCTTGGTATTATACAACAAATAAAAAATATACCGACTAATATTTAAAACATAAAAAGTATTTAAATAAAATTAAACGTAACACTTAATATTTAAGCTTTCAGTTTTTACAGTATAAACTCTTACATAATTATTGCAAGGCCGGCGCTATGGTTGCTGGCGCCTTAAAAAATTTCGGCACCCCTTTAAATATACTTACAAAACAAATCATATAGGAAAAACTAAAATTATATAAACCATTTTACTATTTAAAAATTTACTGTGCAACTATGCCAATAATAACAATAAACTCTGTGTAAATTTATAATACAGATTTCACAACCAAAAAACCTTTTGTGTCGTTAAATATGACTTGTTTATACTATATATATATATATAAACTTGATTTTCCAATCTTAAAAATATCATACTGAAATAATATTTCGTTTATTATTTTCACTTTTTCTTTCTTTTGTAATATCTGTTATTGCGTTCCTAAACACATAGCGCCACGGGCAACTGTCCTTGTTGTCGGTACCTTGAGCCGGCTCTGGTTATATGCAATCAACCCTTTTGTAATAAATTACTACCATAATTTGAAGAATGATAGCTTTTTCAATATATTCAATCGGAGAAAACAAACAAATCTTTACGTATAAGCCGTGTGATATTTTTCTGCCGGTAAACAAGTTTTATTGAACTTTTTTCACTCACCTTTATCGTCGCACGTTGTGGTCCGAGGGATAACAACTACGAACAAAGAAAGGGCGTTTATACTGGCGGGATACGAGCTTGTTTTAGCTATATGTAGGGATTTACTGAAAATTTGAGGGTTTACTGACTACTGTAGAGTGATGTGACCATATGATATTTATTTCAGGAAAGCTCGATAGTAGAAAACTTAAAGCTTGAATTTACAATCTAAATAACTACCAGCAGAAACCAAAAACAGTTTTCAATTGCTTAATTTATAAAGTATGTTGATTTGAAAAGTCAATACATTAATCGTAAACTATTTATGAATGTGTTATCTTTAGTATTTTATTTTCACGAAAGAAAACGCATTGATTTTAGTCCCCAAAAAGATGAACGCATAAAACTAGACTAATTCAATTAATTTTTTTCACCATTTTCGCTCCAAAAGTGGAGCACATGAATCTACACAGTGTGAAGAAGTCTGCTTCGAAAGGAAAATATATATGGATCTTTGTATAGGCATCCACTCCTGCATTTTCAAATTTTTTTAAATTCAGCAGATGTGGGAATCGAATTCGCATTCCCCAGATGCGAGGCGCGTACGCTTACTTCTATGATATCGATTCATCGCTATTGATACATTTTAAAATACACGTTATAACATATACTCTAATTTATTATTATAAAACAAAAAAAAAACTCTTTTTTCTTATGGAACATATTAAAACAGGCTATGGTCACCTTACAGATCGGCTTAGTAATTTTAGTATAAATAAATAAAAAATACATCTCTAGGTTTCGGAGAATTGCTAAATCACATAATTCCACGACAACCGCCAAATTGTCATAAAAATTGTGTGTTTATATTTTATAGTAACATGTATAATAGAATTATTTTTCTTATTAAATATATATAGGATATTATTTAAACATTCATGGGATTGAAAATGATATTAGATAAAGATGAATTAAGAAATTTACAATTTCTTCACTTAATAAAAACTAAATTTAAATATCGTATAATTGGCTATTGTACCATTGTTTTCCCATAGATAACTATGTTTAAATTTATCAAAAACCATAACATTAGGTATGTTTAAGAGTTGGATATTCAACGGAATGCGTTATGTGATAAAATTTTGTTTCGTTTGTTTAATCCATAAATATTTATTACACTTTTGAAAGGGGTGCACCTAAAGATATTTTATAATTTAATAAAAATAAATAATAAAATCAAACATGTGGTTTTGAATTTGTAGTAAATAGCATATACTCAGTATTTTTGAATATTATTTTATTTATTAAACAATATTTTCTTCGTGAAACTCCATGTTACAACTGTTGAATGATTATGATGTTTTAGGGCAGGTTTTGTAGATGTTTCGATGCTGACAATATCATCTAATGGATTGTGAAAAAGAAAAAGGCTATACCACACGTAATAAATTTTATAGGGGGCCCAAAAAGCATATATTCAATGATTTTGGGCGAAAGTCAAAATATTGAATATACAGAACTTTAAATTGCACAAAGACTAAAACTAGTGAAATCTTTACTCAATCCAACATTTATTTAATAAGCTGTTTAAGAAAAACCAATTAAATTGTTTTCCTGTTTCAAATTTTTCAAAGCTTAGAGTGAGGCTTAAATACCATTTCGGCATTTGCAGCATACACCTGTTTGATAGAACGAGTATTATACTGTATGAATTGCGATTATCGATTAAAAATTATTTTGCAAAAACTGGCAGTTACATCCTTTTTTCTTTCCAAAATCGATATATGTTGATAAAACACTAACACTATTAAATAATTTATTATTATTTTGAACTATATTTAACTCAATTTTTTGTCGATGACATTTTGAATAAACAATTGACTGAATTTTTGTGTTGAATTTAATCTCCTTCAAGTTAAGTTCAAGAAAACAAAATTTAAAAATCTTAACAATGTGGAAGAATATTCATAACTAGCTGATCAGTACCCGGCGTTGCCCGGGTCCCTTTTTGTTTC
>JAGVSQ010015774.1:0-10005 GCA_022683975.1 Rhyacophila evoluta
TGTAGATCCATATGCTCCACGTTGGGAGCGAACATGGTATATATATATATATATAAATTAAAACATCTAATTCAGTACTTGCATTTGTTAACGATTTTTTGTACAAAACTCGCTTCGAGGTACCATACATAAATTATGTGACTAGTTTCAAATCAATTATTTAAAAGAACGTTAACCACCATTGTAGACAAGAATGATAGTGGATATGATTGTAAATGGTCAAACATACGAGATGGAAATGGAGTTGTTTAAGAAATATATTTTAGATACAACTGATCAGTGCGATTTTTGTAGCTATTAAAATATATCTATGTAATGTTGTTAAAGTATAATATTTATTAATATTTACTGTATATACCATTTTGTTTGCATCACGTACACAAAAATATAGATGCACGCGATAAAATCGAAATCCAGATTAACGTTATGAAATTAACTGAAACCTTTTCTCACGGTCTTTAAAAGGGATGCTTAACATCCTGTCATGTTTCATATCACGTAATATCCGAGGGGATTTTTTGTTTTAAGTCGAGTATCATTCTCAAGTGTTCATCCCCAGTATATCTAGCACATTACAACTTATTTGAGATATCGATTTGAATAAGCAACGCGATGGTATGTCAGCAAAAAGTATTCAAATTCGTGTGCATTAACTAACTCGATGAAATTAAAAAATAACAATTCCGAAGAAAAATATCTCAAATATGACGCATGTCGAGATGTGTCGATTCAGAATTTATTATCCGCTGCCAATGTTGCGATATAATTAAATATAACATTATTTCATACATAACTTATACGAGAGTGTGCGTGCTTTCATTGTTTCAATAGGTAACAATAAATATTTTCTTACCGCTCGTAAAAAAACTCAAGCAATTCAAATAAGTTATTATAGTTTAAGTGTACGTACGGGATTTTATAGACGTCTTTTGGTTAATTAAGTATAGCAATACAATAAATAGCGTATAGTTAATTTATTTAAGGTGAGTCGATCGCAAACCGCCAAGCTTTTTTAAGCATGATCTGCATATAATTCAATGTCAGACAATAAGACATCATAATTAGAAAGGTAAATATTCAGCCGACAATAAATTAGATAGAATAAAAAGAAATAGTCATAAATTTCTACAAAGCGGTCTCGTTTTGTCCTAAAATGACGGCACATGATGTCATAAAAGGGAAATGTAGTGCACTGGTTGCTTGCCATATGTGATACTCGGTCGGATATGTTCGAAGCTTTTTTAGTATCCAGTGCTAGCAATGTCACTTGATTTTAATTGTCACAGATATTGAAAATAGCGAATCATCTTTAAGAGAGAAGAGCAACTGTCCTATACTTGACAGAAATGATCTCTAGTCGGATAGGAAACTTAATTATCTAAATCGAAATGCAATCAGATGGTGAAAAAAAATTGTATCCGTGTCCGTTTCGATAAAATATGGATCTCCACAATTCATAGAATTATTTCGATGTGTTGTTTTTTGTGAAAATTAGTTGTCAATAATCAGTCGACACACTGGGATGAAGATCGTACATTATTTTATTCCTCTACAGGATTTGAACCACTCTCCATTCTATCCAGCAAACAAGACGAATGACCATAGCACTCGAAATGTATAATATTAATACTTAATATGTACTCAATACATAATCAGAATACTCTATGCATATCTCTTAATTCAGACCCGATTTAAAAATTATAAAACGACACATATTCACTGTCAAAACTTTATTTTATTTTGTTCTACAGTCGATAGCTTATTTGTTTCACATAACGAGTCCTTATCTACTATTTATTATATATATAAATTTTATAACAATGATAGCTGCATCAATCTGTATATGGTGGATAATCAGACAGACGATGGGGTAAAAAAGCAAAGCGAGATTTTTTTCATGTGTGTCAATCGGTTAAAAAAATCAATAATTATATTAAAACAGAAGTTATTAAGATACATTCAGTTCACATACATATATTGTATACATTTTTTATTTTACTATACCACTAATTGATAAAAAAATATCATTAGACAATTAAAAACATATTTATATGTATTAAACTATAACTGTTTTTTTTTATTAGAACAAAATGTGATTTTAGACACAACACATTTCAAGCACATTTCAAGCACATTTCTTGCATAGTTGTACTATTATAATATAGGGGAGACCGGAGGAAGTAAAAAAATAATGCATCCAGATGGGATTAAGATGTCACATAAAACATATTTATATTCAAATTCGAGGAAAAAATACACGACTAAGGAAACGAAAACAATTAAATAACACAAACTACTGTCATCATAGAGTTTTGGATCAGGAAATGCTTTCACTCCGTTAACGAACCTCAGCCAGTACTCTCTACTTTCGTTAACAACTCCACTTGAAGATGGTTAAACTTTTCGAATGAATATATCAAAGCCAATTATGACATTCGGATGAATGGACCCCTTGCAGATTAGGTCTTCCTGATTTTTTCGCGAGAGCTTTATAGTTTTATATGACAGATGGATAAATTAAAATTGCATGAGAATGTTCATCAAAATATGTACCGTAGACAACAGTGTAGACTTCAGCGTTTTGAACTAATTACTGACATTATTACAGAAATGGACCAAGCAAGCTAGATGCACTTTATACGTACCATCTTTATCTTGCTGGCTTTCAGGCTGCAGGATATCTGTACACATTTTGTCAGATTGTCAAGTATTGTATAATATATTCGACGTGTTGATTTTTATTTTAGCTTTATTCCATCAAAAGTAAATACAGCAACATTTGAAAAACATATTTCTTTAAAATGAAAGTAAATAAACTGTTGCTATAGTTACTAAATATAGAGAATTTTTCATCGGACGTAATTGTGATAGGATTATGCAAACGATCACCTCGTTTTATCGAGCGTACAAATACTATACAGAATATATTATAAATGTATTATTGCAAATAACTTTTTGTGCAAAGTGAAATGAGAAAACTGACATTGCAAAGGTCATCGGTCGTGCGAACGAGCCTCAAGTGCGGTAGTGAGAGAACGCTGGTGTGAGGTTACGCGTGACGTCGTGACCTGCCTCAACTCGCGAAGGGTTGAGCAATCAAATGAAAGGAGTGCGCACGCAACGTAACGCATTTACACATGCCAGTAGGTACATTACACTACAATATACACCTACTTGCTTCACCACAATGCCAGGATCATTTACATTCAACTTTACGCAGGACTCGTATCACAAGCAGGGCCTAATTAGTAATTGATGTAATATTTACAGTCCGTAATGTTATGCCTTATCCTTCGATAGCAACTACATATTTTACTATATAGTGTATAACTATATAGTACTTATCAATTGTCTAATCAATATTATTCATCGTCAATATCCAATCCCAAAACTCGAGCTCAAAATATGTGTTGGGGCGAAGCGTGTTTTGTATTGCACGTGCATTCTGATACCGATCTTTATTTGTGACGTCATGGATCACCACATCTAACCCTAGCTGGCCATCTTTTGCACCACGACGATCGTGGCCTAACCTTACGCTTTCTGACTTCTAAGTGAAGCTTTGGATACTACGTAGCGCCCCCAAGAGTCCCTACTGTTGGCCAATCTACTAAGATCATGCCAAAATTTCGTAGCTTCGTTGAATACAATACGATAAAACTTGAAAAATACACGAGCCAGGCTTTGATTCTCTTGGGTCCTTAATTATGATTTAGTTAGGTCCACTGAATACTCATGTAATATAATGAGCTAAAGACTTAAAAATATTCATAAAAACATCATTCAAGATATCAATTTACTGTGGATGTTCAATCTTCGTTCGAAAATGATGATTCACAGTACCTATTATAATTTTCTTTCTTCTTTCAGTCTCGTTAGTAAAAAATGCAAAAATATAAAACGGATACAATTAGTAAATACGTTATGAACGAAAATGAATATCTTGGAATAAATTTATAGTTGAAACTATTTTTTTTTCTAAAATTCGTGTACTGCGTCTATAATTAAGTCTACACAATGCGTTGAATTTACATGTGTAATAAAATAATGATATGTAATAGGCCTGAAACGGAAGCGCTTTCGCGAATGTACGTTGCATATTCATAAAATGATCACTTCATCTATCTATGGCTATGTTATGTACGCCGGATACACGAAAGCCGTTAAAAGCGTCAATAAAATTATAATTAATTTAGTATCTTCATACAAGTAATAAATTAACAGAATACAACGGTGCATTTATAAGCGATGGATCGCTAAAAATATAATTATTAAAAATTAATAAAAAAAAGTATATAACTGCATACATTTTTTATACTAGCATTCCTAAACAATAAACTCGGGTTTATTTGTGAAATTATTTTTTGTTATAAAAGCGGAATACAACATCAGGACGTACTTTATGCAGTGTATCGCTTATTCAATTCAATAACGTCATTATTAAAAAAATGTCAGCAAATGTGAGCAAGATTTAAATGTCAGCGCACCCGCACACCGCCCGCACCGATAGCGATATTTACACGTATACTATGTGTCCATTTCTTGATCATTTAGGATGCCGCTTAGGAGTGGCAAAAAATTATATCTATATCTACTGTGTAGAGTACTCACAGAAAACCTGTTCTTGTCTAAAAAAACTGCAAAAAATAAGCCTTGAAGCCTCAATGCAGAGATTCACATACTCCATGTCTCAAGTGGTCATCTCCTCGCTGTTGAAATCCATATACTCCACTTTCAGAGAAGACATTATTAAATTTTACATGTATATATATGCAAACGCGTAAATTGGATACCGTATTAAGTTTACAATCAATTTCCATCGACAATCAGTTTTGATTGTTTGATTGTCCGATTACCAAACAAGAAGTCAATAACGTAACACGTTGTTTATGATTTTAATTAGTATGCCGCAGCAAGGTTCAACCGTGCAAACAAAATATTGCGGTTAAATAATAATATTTATCACAATGACACTCCTCACTATGACTTGCTAATTTCACCTTGGCATCAAAACATACTTGATGAATTTACACCACTCTTCAAGGGAATTATTTATGAGAGAATATAACTGGCAAAATAACACTCATTGCATATATTTAGACCAGTATGTTGTATTATTTAAGTAAATAAAAGTCTTACTTAGATCTCTAAGACAGTTAAATAAGCGGAAACATGAAAATTCGTTGCTAATACGGAAAACGAATCAAAAATAATCTAGCTTCATTCTTGATATTGAACCGAATCCTGATTCTTGCGTAGGATATTTATAAGAAGAAAGAATATGGAGTGCTGACTTTATCTGAGAGAAGAAATAGTGTGTATTATTACTGAAAGTACAAGTACTGATAAAGATGAAATGTAGGAAAGTCTACGAAGATACCAATCTAATAAAGTTATGCATCTTTATTTCCACTACAAAATATGCACAGTTTCAAGCAGAGGAAAATCATAATACGTGCAAAAGCTTTTGAAGACATAATATTATATCTATCGAATTGGGCCGCTAGGTGGACGGGTCAACTATACAATATGAATAAATAAAAGCTTATACAAATCGGGGTAAAATCGAGCGGAATGTACTGGGCAGTAAGAAAGTATTGAACATTATTGACTGCAAATATACATAATTGAGATGAAAAAGACACAACAATGAAATTTATCAAAGACAGTTTACGTATAGCTCATTAAATTGGTAACCATTAGATAGAAAGCTCGGTCATGTAAAATGTTCATGCACCGATCAGACTATACAATCAAATACACAATTTAAATATAAACTCCTGTAATTATGAACACAGAAATCGTATGCATTTAATTGTTTGTAATCAATCAACTACTAATGAGGTAATTATAAAGATTTAGTGAAAAGTTTCAGATTCATATTATTGATACCAAGGAATGCAAAACAGCAACCATCTGTTCAGTTATGTTTTTTTCCAGTCGACATAACTGACGATGATTGTTTTTTTATTACGACTGTGTTAATTTAACGTTAATTTTCCTTAACCTTTCAAAGCAGTTGCAATCACACTGTGGTACGCAGAATATCAAGCGGCGGCAAGAACGTATGCTGCTAAATAGGCTTGAAAAAAATGCAATGTACCGGATCATTTTTTTCAATTTCGTGTGAATTGAGAAGCACTGCTTTAGATACATGAGTTCAAAAATTATAATTCGATCATTAAAAAATTGCTAGAAGGTTAAAAATAATTCTTAAAAATATGAATGACAAAAAGCGATCGTAAACAAAACCATAAAATTCGTAGAACATTGGGATATGATTTTCTGCGGAAGGGTTTGGGAATTTTGTAATAGCAGTTGAATGAATCAGTTATTTTTATAATGCAATCTTTTATCCCTTTACTACGAATCAGAATAAACATGAATCACACGTCATTATAAACAAAAAGGTTACCTTAATTATCTCACAACATAACAATATTTGCTCTTATTTCGAACGGTTATATTATTTATAATTATGTGTGACGAACCATTACGTTAGGCCATTTGAGAATAAAAAACTTTAAGAAATATTACGCAATTTAATTTTAAAATGTAATCTACTATGAAAAACTGTCTAATATTAGTATACTTCCACACAGAATATTCGCAACTGACGTTAAGATCAGCGGTTTCCAACCTTTTTGCTAGAACGCCTTGCGGAAAAAACATTTCCGCTCCTCCCCACCTTTTATTTTTCTAAACCGTAATTTCTACTTTAAGACGTGGTAGAAAGTAAAAATTTGATCGAAGACGCGGGATTCCGTATTTTATTTTGTAATCCTACGCCAACTTTGCAAGCACTTACATATTTAGAGGTAAAGAGATCCGCAAACCTGATAAGCCATATCAGGAACATCGAGAGAGTACACTGTATAATGATATACAGTGTCTTATTCCTCGTTTGATATATTAGAGAGATTGAAGATGCGTAATCAAAAAAAAAAAGTATTAGTTTGCGTTTCAGGACCTAAGATTCCAGATTCAAGCCCGTGTTGGATAAAAACGCAGGATCGGGTTGAGAGAAAAGAATAGTTTGTTAGTATGAATATAAAATCAGGTTGTGAAGATCGATAATAAATAAATGCTTTACATAGATAAAAAAAAATGTAATGTGTGAACGGACTATAAGTCCAAGTGGACAATAAAAAAATTACCAGTTTCGCGAAAACGTAAAGCATCTACGAATGTTACATTATTCACCGGGAAACAAACACAACCACACGTACATCGAATGTGCATAAATCGTCGTCATTTTATAGTAAAATGTTTTAACATAGAGTTACAGATGCTAACAACCAGTGGTTATGTTTATGGCATGATTGATTCATGGCCCTATTCGTAGATACGTTGGTAAGTTCATATTAAAACGGATGCCCTGCCTCGGGTTAATCTTTCTTGGAATAGATACCCTATTTTACGACCAATTTTAATGGCAAATTGCATTATTTCGCCGCAAGACTTGAATGCGGCTGCCGATTGTACGACGTACAAAAGCTTCCTGGAGGTTTTAGTTAGGGATTAATTCAATAATTAGACTATACGAAGAGTTTAGCGAATATGATTTGCCTAAGGGCATTTAGAAATAATGGGGTTATGCATCCACAACCTGTATCATGATATTACTGGACTACAAATGATGATGTAAGAAAACCTTATTGTGCAAATACACTAGAAACAGCAGCGGATTACATGATGTTGTTATTTTCTATCTTCCTTATTGGGCTTATACCGCTAGAACAGTCTCATTTCCAAATTGACAATTGCAAAGCTATTTTTCTCAACTTTTTTCTCAACAAAAAATCTAATTAATTTTAAAACAGCATTACAGTTGCTACTATCTATTGTGCGTTATTAATAGACCGCTTGAAAAATAAATTGAATGGTATAATCGGGTACGGGAAACATGATTTTTCCTCGGAATTTAGGCTATGAGTCGTGACCTCATTCAGTATAATCTCCAGACTTGGCCCAGTGTGACTTAGGCCTGTTTGCGAAATTATGAAATTTGCGTCGACGAAAAGAAATGGTCATGGTCGAATGACGATGTTGGAATAAGTGCCTAAATGATTTGATTTAAGAGAATTTACAAAACTTAAAAAAGACGGAACAAAAAGGAAAATCTTCGAACCATATGTTTTTGCGGGGTATATAAAATAAGTTGAGAAAAATGTTTTTTCCATAAAAAAATATAATTTACATACCGTTTAATAAAAATTAATGCCAAACTACCCTCGTAATGAAAAATCGATGTGCAACTTAGTAATATCCACCCATATTTATTTACGTATTTAATATATAAAACTGGTCATAGGTTAGATAAAATTAATCTTTCTACAGGTAAATAAAATGAGAAAAGTGCTCGTAATATTATAGCCATTATGTTTGATCTTTGTGAGGTCAAGTCGACGACCAAGGGGTAATTACGCGAGAATGCCAGCCGGAATATACATAATAGATTTTAAAACAAAGTATTTACATTACATTCATAACTGAAATAATAACATGTTTTCAAAATATATCTTCTAAGTCGTTGTATCAATATAGAGAATTAAAGATCGTACCAAGCAGATTTAAATTCTGTCATGTCATAAAACGAAACTGGAACTTCTTAACGTAGGATGCCCCGAAGAGCCTTAATAATAATTATTATTATATCTACATCATTTCAGCAAGCAAAAATCGTCAGATATTTATTATTTATTGGATGAATTCGGTAGAATTTAAGGGTTTTAGCGTGGCCTGTGAAGTACCAAAGCATCAGGTAAAATAAAGCATTGGAAACGTTATTTTAGAGAGATTTTTATGTATGGTATTGTCGTCATTTATGTATTAGATTAGATACTTTTAGATCATTAAAATATTTAAATTGAATTTTACCACTTAAAAGGCACTGCAATCAATGAAAGGATAAACTGCGTGAATATCATCGATTATAGTATTCGCGAAGTTACTTTTTATGACTTCGTCGATTGATGGACGACAAATTCCTACAGTATTTATGAGACAGAGGTTAAGGGATCGCCCTGTCGTAAATGTTTATGAGTGCAGGGTTTGTTAATTCATTACAATAAATACTAATACGAATGTCGTGCTCGAAGTAACGACCTACCAGGTGAGTGGTTACGAGGTCAAGATATAGTGCACACGAAGTTTAGCCACATTCAAAATATTTTATACTCTCTCAACAAAGTAGTTGATTTTTAGTTACAATGTAAGCAAATAAAATGGTTAAGGCGGAACATCGCGGCTTACTAAATGACTTTGTTTTCCTACACTGCCACCTAGCGTAAAAATACAAAACTTACGATTTATTACTTGGTATTCGACATTCAGCTATCCAATTTATTATTATTATTTCACATTAAAACTATTTTAATTTCAAGAAAATATAATTCATTCATTTTTTTTATTCGTATATTAAAT
Organism: Rhyacophila evoluta; assembly: GCA_022683975.1. Classification (NCBI taxonomy): domain Eukaryota; kingdom Metazoa; phylum Arthropoda; class Insecta; order Trichoptera; family Rhyacophilidae; genus Rhyacophila; species Rhyacophila evoluta. The sequence continues at coordinate 9,427 of JAGVSQ010015774.1, forward strand.
GGGAATAATGCATGTAATACTTCTGATTCGATATTCATAGTCTTCACCTCTATTGTACAGTGCGCCATCTGTTGAATATATCGAATGCAAAAATATAATATAACCAACCACAGGACCTTAAATTTCATTCCAGACGTATTAATATAAATATTTCACATGTATATTTTTTTCAAAAATCGTTAAAACATCATGCAAATTGTACTGTACTTTAAATGGTTGCATATTTTATAGATGAACAAAATCATTCCTCTTTCAAGCGAAATCTTGTGAATCCCTTTATCAAAGACGAATTTTTTTTAAGTTCATTTGCAATGTTGTTCGTAAAAAACATACAATAAAAATTGAAAAGCGATATTGATTATTATATTTTCACACATAGTGTGTTATGGGTTTAATCATGCTGCATTAAGAAAACTTTGTATTTTTAAATCCATATTCAGACAGAACATATAATTAAATTACATATTATGTCATGTCTATTATCATATCTATACACATATTTGTTGAATGTTTACAAATGTCTATTTTTTTTTAAACCATGTTCGCTCCCAACATGGAGCATATGGATCTCCACAATGT
>JAGVSQ010015775.1:0-10005 GCA_022683975.1 Rhyacophila evoluta
CACATGGATTTTATAAAAATGGGTCGCCACCCGAAAAAGGTTGGGAAACCGTGCACTATATCATTTCCAATGTCAGAAAGCCGGTGGAAACCAGGACCAAGCTCAAATTGTCGCGCTCTTGGTGATGGCCGATGCTACTACGAATGTCAAATGTCCCATATACATTTTTTTAATGGAATTTAATTTTTTTCACAGCAAAGGAATTCAAGCCCTCATGCCAGTACCCTAATGCATTTAATCACTTCTCATCCCGGTGGACGAATACTAATTATGAAAACGTATTTTTATATTGTGTTTAAATTGTGTGCACGTCGACAAAACATTACTACTTGATATGATAACAACAATGACATCACCCAGGCAGTTATTATACTATATCGCATCAATGAACGAAAATATCGCGTGTTTTGTTATATAAATTCATAAAAAAAGTTGCAAATAGATAACAGATTATGATAATAAAACTGGCCAGCTATTCGATTCCGCTAAAAGAGAATTTGTACCGATAACTAAAATGATAAAGTGATAAATGATATTACCTAGAATTAATTGATAATAAAGTTATTATTATTAAATAATAACATGTAAATGATAACACTTATCGGAACGTTATATTCATTCGTGAATTGGACAAAAATAACCAATGATAACAAACATACTATAACAATAATTCGTTTTATTCGAAGGAGACATATTTTTTTTTTGATTGCAACATACAAGTATATTTACTATTCAATGCGCTGATAAAATTTATCAGATAACCATTATTTAATATGGGTTACCATAGTATGGTGATGATAGAATAGAACAATAAAAACAACCTAACCTAACATTAAAAAAAGATCCTTGAACAACGTTAACAGCTACAAAAAAATACCAATTTTTTCCCTATAATTCCCATTTTCTCAGTCTAGAATAAAAGCAACCCATAATCATTGACACTGTAAGCATAGGGACCCACTGGTGGTTCTAAAGCGTATATGGTTAGTAGGTATGCGACCCACCGGTGGGCCTTTAGCTGTTAAAGGGTTAAAGTCTATACCTTGATTATAGAAGAAATTTTTGGTCAAATATATATATTTCAATAAGAAATGATGTATTTAACGTTGGGTCAATTTGTACATTTTAGCATTCTTTGATTTTTTTTAGTAACTAAGAATTTTAAAATTTATCTTCCAAGCTACATAAATCACCACTTAGAGCTTAAACAGTTATTTTTTACTTTTTTCTGTCGATTACACGAGTGTGTATAAGGATAAACTAAGCCCTCAGCTATTATTTTCAAACAAAACGAATTCAAATAACAGAGCGCAGAGTGAAAACCCGGACATTTTTGCATATTTCAAAAGGTCCGCAAATTCAAGACCTCAAATATAGGACGTATAGTAACCGCCGTGTCAGCACACACATACTAACCTTATTATATTGGGAGTCATGGCAACCAACAGTGGGGCCACTTTGAAGACTCGAAATACAAATAATGAATAATACATTTGCTATGAATTCCCTAGTAACATCATGCTAATCAACATTGGTTAGGGACAATTGTATAAATTAATTAACATTGTGTTATTTATGATAACTAATCATACGTAATAATAAACATGCTAACACCATATTCAGTGCCCGGACAGCAGAGATGATATCTTAACATACGAATCACAATATGTATGAAAAACTGTTAATAATTAACAATTCTGAATTATTAAAACAGTGTTTAAGCAAGCACTAAAAATACAGGTGCTGCCAACATTAATGGCAAAATTTATTTAATTTCGGTTTCCAAGTTGTTTATAAATATTTTTAAAAATACGATATTCAAATGAGAATATAACTCTTTGAGACATCATCAATAATTCACTCAGCATGTCAGTAAATAAAAAATATTAAATACTTAACCATCTAGTACATTTTTTTAGATTTACCCCTTTTTATTGTCTATACGAAATTTTCAGAATTTTTTATTTATTTTAAATGTACCACTATCCGCCGAGCGTTGCACATACCAGAAGTAATACCGATACAGAGCAAAAACAATGTTTATTTTTTTCCGGTATCGATGTCTCTTCAGCCTGAGTAAGAGTGAGTTCAGATTGATGAAAATTTTAGAAATTTCCCGAATAGGATCTATCGTAATTAGTTTTTCCTTTAATTCTCTAATTGTATTTTATTTAGGTTAGGATTATGCTTTACGCCACATTGTAAGCATCTTGAACGTTTAAGATTGTTATAAAATGTTTTATAAATTAAAAAATGCATGTCATATTTGTACAGTGGTATTGGAATGGAATTAGCCTTTTAAGAATAGATTCGATAAAATAAAAAAATTCAATGACATAATATATAATATAAGGAGTAAGTAATAAATGCATTACGTTATACTGTATCAGAAAATTGCTTATACTGACCATTAATAAAATGAGTAAAACTTTAGTGAATGTGTGCATATTGTGTAGGCAGCTTCTGATTACGATAGTACGAACCGGTTGGATAGCGAAACGTAAAGTATAAATGAGTAATGCCACCGCATTCATTAAAATTCAATGAAATCGTGAATAACAACCGAAAATATCAACTAATGCAGCCTTTCTTAAACGTTGCTCGAACGCGGTCTAACTTATAACAATTCACACATTTAATTGCTTACTATTCCCCTGTTCAATAAGGCACACTACAATGTTTTGTCCGCTTCGAACGTGGAGTATATTGATCGCCAGAATGTAAAGATTTATACTGAAAAACAATTATTTCACGAGGATTAGTTACCAGCTAATTATTTCATCAAGCATCCAAACCCAGCTGCAGGATTTGAATCCGCAAACTCCGAGGCAAGTCTTCGCAACTTTGTGAGACTACGCGCTGGAAGGCAAAAGGGAAACCACTGCAATAAAAAAATCCTTGTCCATAGATCTTATTATCGCCGAGGTTCGAAGCAGAAGAGAATTGTCGAGTATAAAATATATCGTGACAAAATGGGGTGTGTTCATATACTAATAGCGTATTTATTGAATAATAGTTTAAGCTGTATTTCGTAATAAAACAACTTTCAAACGAAAATTTTGCTAATGCAGCTAATTACTTGCAATTAATTAAACATCAACCCATTAAAAAAATATACGTAATTAGTAACCAATAATTATTATATGCTCCAATGTAGAGCATATGTATTTCTACAAGTATGAAGAATATTTAGAAATTATTTTTACGAGGATCGGATGCCTTACTTTCACCCGTTGGGTCAATCTCTGTACCTAAACATTGCAGTAATTTTACTGTAGCTACGGGATTCAAACTCGCGTCCTGTTAAATGATACACCGAACCATAACAATGTGCTGTTTGTTATTAATTATGTATTATGAAATTATAAAAATATAAGAAATATTTGTACGATGCATATATTATTATATTATATGCAACATTCAGTAAATAAAAACAATTATTTACCTGTAATAAAATTGATATATAAACTTTGTAGCACAGAAAAATACCAATGATTTTTTTTTTTTATTTTATATAATAGAACAAGGAAACCAATATCAGCTGAATTATGCATACAGAGTTCGCTTGGTTACACATTATAGTCAACCAAATAAAACAAAAATAAAGACAGACTTACGTGCGACTCGCTCACAATATGGAAATGAGAGAACATCTGTCAAAACAACTGGTAAACATTGTCCTTTATTTACAAAACTCACATCATGAATAAAAAATCACTTTTCGGAATAATAATTCACAGAGCGATCGTGCGATAATGGATAGAAAACGCGGATGTCATAAATAAACGATAAAAAAAAACACTCAATTTTGTGTTAGCAATATGGTGCATGTATCAGGGTAACATATTATGACATGACATACGTGCTTATTATTTTCTTCTGTGTGCGGAGAGTAGGGTTTCGCGCGGACGAGACAAGAACGACTCGACGCGCGGCCGGTCGCGCAATCACTGACCAACACAATGTTGCCAGGACGGAGTGTGAGTTTTTCTAATTCAATCGAATAAAACTAACATTAATTATATAATTACATTGTTCTGAAACTTTTAGAGTGATTCAGCGCGCTCGGATTATTGGCTGAATACATACTTGACACGTTAAGTAAAGTCAACAAACGACTAACTTAACAGATAAAATACCCTATATAGTACTCAAAACACATTTGTAACGACTAGCACCAATTTAACAACATTTAAATGTGATATTAACATTAATTAAGCCATTAAAAATTGATTTTCGCACCAAATCGTATAAAATAAAGTATTAATCATTCAATTAAAATACATACAGATACATTATGTACTTAATTTACAATTATCATAAACAAAACTAGTTTCAACTGCAAGCTAGAAATATTTAATTTGCATTATTCCGTAAATATTTATGATATAAGTAATGATTGACAACGAAATCTTTTTATTTTTCATATTTAATGAATGGAATGTATAAGCAATACCATTACCTCGGTAGTTTATCTGATATTGAAACAAATGACGCGTGTACAATTGAGTTATACTCAAATACATTGGAACGTAATACCTACATTAAATCCTCGAAATAATGTGCACGATATGTAAATAATATTATCTTATACTCAGATATACAAAAAATGATATGCTATCTTGATATGAATTCAAGTATTCCTAGAATATTAAAACTAGTGCTTTCTGAAAAATGAAATGATTCCGAGTACTTCTTATAAATAGGTAATAATTGGTGTGAATGAACTTGAAACCGCTATCACTGAAATAGTTATTGTAAGCTAATAAGTCCTACCTCAATCTATAAAAGTAATATAAACTAAAATGAGGTAAGAGGAGAGATCATATATACCGAAATATACCGATGAAAGTTCGTTCAATATTTTGGGACGTCACGTTTATTGTTAATCAGAGTACTTCAACCAAATTATTTTTTATTCATAAATAAAAAAAACAAATAGATACATATGACACAATACGTATGTAGCCTACAATTCTATAATCCAGTCGACTTCCATATTTTACTATTAAATGTATTGAATACTGCTAACTAAGTCACATTTATAGAAAAATGCATAAATTCAAAAGACTAGACAACTAGACAATTTAGGAAGATATGATTTCGAAAAATACTTGTTATGTTTATAGGGTAGTTTTAAAAATTGATGTCCCAGATTGCCTAAATTATGTTTTTAAAATAAGCATAATGATTGACGAGTACTGCTTTACTGTTGACTAACCATTCAATTTATTGTCTCACAAATGACTGACATTTATAAAATATTATGGCCACTCAATTATCTGAATATTGTATAAAACTTGATTTTATTTACATACCTGAATAAAATGAGCAGCATAACTGAAATACACTTCTTATAGCCGCATGGCAACATTGGCCAACTCTTCCTCCGCACTCACACACCCAGAATCCACTTCAGATGGAAAGGGGAGGAAAAGGGAGGGAAACACGCGCAGACCAGTGAAGGCGGTACAGATAGCAAAATTATTTAATTAATTGCTCATGCCTATAAATAGCTTCGTGCGATGACACAATATCGGTATAGTAAATAATGCACCAATCGTGTTTAAGGCGTCAGAAAATAGAGTTTCCAGTATTATAAAAATATTAGATGACTCAAAATTAGAAGCCTACCAAACTGCGAAAATCCAGATGCTCTTTTGTCCACTAAGAATATGTATATATTGGGATGTTAATATGTGCTTAATCCTCTACTATGTACTCACAGTACCTGCACAAGGGTTGAATGAATAACTTATAACTAATACTTCTTTCTAAGAAAGTCTTTAAATTACGATATTAAATGCATTACATATACATTGCATACACTATTTTGGCCACGTTATATATTATGTGAAAGTGAATTAACAAAAATTCTGCAGGAAAATAATATATTACGATGTTTTTCATACACACCTTATAAATGCGATGGAGTCGATTTTCTATTATATTTCAGACCATAAAGCAGCAGTATCGATATTAGTAATGACGGGACCTTTAAATATTATTCTGATGCAAAAAGTTAAAAAAAAAAATACACTTTACGTTACATTGACACGAATTCTATCAAACAGTGGCATAATCATTTAAAATTAAAATTATATTTACTGAGTGCTCAAAATAACATTCTATGCATTTATTAAAACTCAGCTATGTAAATTGAAACATGTGCGTGTACGCATATTATGGCAGTTAGGCAATGCGTAAAACCAAATTTGACACGGCAAAAAAATATTATTACACAACACCCACGGAATAACAATAAAAAAACTTCATTGTCACTACGCAGCGCCACTGACCTCCCGCGGCCTTCACGGGTTACTACAGCCATCAGGTGTACACTGACAGAAAGCTTTTCCACGCAGCGAGACTAGCGGCGCCAGGTGAGGTTCACGGACGAGCCAAACAACACTTATTCACTTGTAAAGAATGCTAAAATTACATAACTGCTCGTATACAAAACAGACATAAACAACTAACACCAAGATAAGAAAAAATCTAATAAAACTAGTTAGTTTGAGAGATTTGTGGGCATGAATTACGTGAAAATTTTACTCTAGTGTACGAAAGTGTTCTACTTGTGTTTGAATTATGGTTTATAGATCGAATTTTTAAAGATAGGCGCTACACATCACATGTTTTCCAAAATAGTAACGATGCGCTTACGATAAATAAATTGGATAAGATTAATGGGATTATTAATCATCGATCATTTCGTTGAATGGTGACAGTTTAAATAGATAATAAAATAATCCGTTGGCGATAATTCTTATTATTATACATAGCTCTAGCTTCAGTGATTATTTAGTAACACTTTTCCCATTGTCATGAACTTAGCTTTTTCGTTGCCAACAATTTTTCAACCGGTTTTATATGTGCCTTCTGTTATGTTTGTTATCCTGCTATTTAACTGAAATGAAATTCGTGCGTAAAATGGCGTGCCGTCGATAAATAAAAATAAACTTTTGCGACCAAACAATCAATTTTCAAACCTACGTTATCAAAAATATATACATCTATTGATTATAGAATAGAGCGATTTTCTTCAATTAAATAAAATCGTGATCGTAGTACGTAGATCAAAAATATATCTTACATACATGACAAAATCTACTATATAAACGAAACACGTGTTGTCTTTTTTAAAAATAAATTATGTGTTAACTACAGTCAAATCCCGTTATAACGGAATTCGACAGTGGTAAAAACCTTTAAATAAACCCTTTTTGTTTCGTTATACCGAATATAGGAAAAGTATTATTACATATTGTATGACAGTTTGTTCGAGACAACAAATGACATACGCTATACTGGAAATTTCGTTACTTCGGTATTCGTTACAAAGAGATTTGACTTGTGCTGAGTAATTCAAAATGCTACTTAAATTATAATCAAAATAGAATTAACATATGATAATATCTTACTTATCTTATCTTACGAAATCTACTATGTAGACGAAACACGTGTCATACATATTTTATTAAAATAAATTTGTATGGTTATTGTTACTATTCAGTCATTGTAAAAAAAATAGTATAATTTACTACCTACTACCCAATAAACGTCGAATGAATTGAAAAATAAACTGTATATAGTTGAATAAAATCACACGTAATATTTTGTGTCTTTGGCCATTTTGTATTTCACATTTCTCACTTGTTTGACTTAAAAATTCATTCGGTCGCACTGAATACTTTTTTGAAGAAAACGAAAGAAAAATTTATTTCCAGCGTTCATTCAACCACACTGCCGTAAACTTAATTTTCTTTTTGAAGTAAATCAATCTCAGATATAATGTTTTATATATATAATAAAAACGTACTAAAAATACAATACCTTGAAACAAAAATAGCTGCTTTTAATTAAAATGTGTTATTGTTATCGTCTGTTTAAACCACGGTGCGCTTGTAATTTCACTTTGAGCCCATTGACTAAAACATTGTGTAGTCAATGGCCCAGTAATAACCAGTATCTCGGTCCAGGGTCAATACGGCCCTGCCTACTGGACTGGGATAATTAGTTACATTATTTTAGACGCCTTTGCCTTTCGCAGTCAACTGTTTTATCATCATTATCAGTCGCTATCAATTCACCGGTGAATTAGGTGGGGATAATCTCACTGTTTCGATTGATTCTCAAATATAAATGTAATACAAAATTCAATTTGAAAGATACCGATACGATATTTTCAATCGAGAAACAACTAAAATTATGAAACGAAAACATCGATTGAACAAATATAAAATTATTAAAATATCACAAACTTTGTATAAATTTCGGTTGCACTAAAATTACCGAGACTATCACTATCAACACTTAACACGCGGGCTACTTTTGGCATATTCGCAAAATGCGCTTATAAATAAACATATTTACAAAATTCTATGCGGAACCAATTTATCAATATCTCAGTATTGTATTATTGTAACAGCTTATTTGATTATCACTTAAAACTAAGATATTGCGAATTTTTAATGTTTGAGAAAAAATGTAAAATAATCCTCGGGTAGAATAAGCTTAACACACTTGTGAATTGATATGAGGAGTGACGACATTTCCAAAGTGTAGAGCGAGAAAGTTTTCTGGCTTTCTTATAAAAATGAGTATTTGACTACAGTTGGCTGTCAAAGTATTTAAAATATGAAGCACGGAACGTTCCGAGTCAGGTTGATAACCGCTGGAGTGCACAATAACGTAATATTACGGTTCTCGCAGGCCAAGTGTTAATTGAGTAGTGTATTTCTAAAGTGAACTAATTTCACTGAGCCAAAATTTAAAGGAGAACATTTTGTGAAATATTTTTTGTATGAAAGAACTCATATTGCATGTTTTCCAATGTATATGTTTATGCCAACATGTTTTAAATTGATTCTTCTACTGATTTTCATGTTATACGGTTCTTCTTTGCAAAAAATACTTGTTCCAAATAGTCTCCTTTGAACTTTGTCATAATGGAATAAGTTCAATTTGGAAATATACCCCTCAATTATCAAGACTTATTGGATAGTTTTGGAAAATTTGATAATATAATATTCGATGATTTTCAAATTGAATAATATCAAATAAATGGTAATTTAAATGTGTGGAAATCATAATTTAACTGTTTCTGAATTAAATATTTATTATCTAGTCATCTCCGAGAAGATTAGGGTATTTGTAATTATATTATAGGCAGTGGCACGATAAACCAAATCGCAATAGGAAAACCTTTTAGATTCAATAGAATTCCATATTTCGTGTGGTGTGCCAACCCTAATATTCTTTTAAAAGAATTTTAAATATCAAAATTCATAACTTACGTAAATAATGTAGTAATTTGGATATGGGTAAATTTGAATTTCGAATATTTTAATTTAATTAAAATATTTTGAATTTGGAATGTTGTTACCCACGTTCACGTTTTTACCGGGCACCATTTTAATAGATGCTGTGTAGAGAAGAGGCATTTAGTAAGAATTCATATTTTATTATTATTTGGCGGAATATACCAAGCATGAATTGTCTAGTGTAGTGGAAACTGATTCGAATATTTTCATTCTTGACCGATGCACAGAGCGTGGACTCTGGCGTCGCACACACGCGTCGAAAGTATTTTTGGCTACCTATAAGAATATGTTTGACAAATTCCTGAAGAGACCAAGATAGTATTAGTATGAACAAAATGGCATAACATACGTGTGCGATCGTTTCAAAGGATTCTGCCCGTTGTTAAACATACGTTCAATTTTATATTTGTATGTACCTAATAAAAATCGATAGCCGATAGGTTAGCTTGCGCAGTTCGATTCCCACAGCTCCCCTGATGGTTTGAGCAAATGACATTCAAAAAACAAAAACAAGTCGGAGATCCAAATAATACATGTTTGAACTGGCCATCTTCACACTGTTTAGATCTACGTTTTGCACACACGGCCACTCTTGTGTAAAGTAAGAATTGCTTACGATATCCTATGTGGAGCATATGGATCTACACAGTGTGAAGATATCCACTCCGAAAGAGGAGTA
>JAGVSQ010015776.1:0-10004 GCA_022683975.1 Rhyacophila evoluta
GTCTTGACAGATTATTTTTCACGAGAACTGTTTGTCAGACAATTGCTCAACCCAAGTCTAGTCTTGTATTTTTGGTTTTTTTATATCCACAGATGTGAGAATCGAGCATGCATTCCCCGGATTGCTAACCATACACCTTAGCCTCTAAGGTATTAGAGAGATAAGTGATAGAGGTTGATGAGGTTAATATCGCAATTTCTTTTACAACTAATTATTTCCTTCAAATATCATTAAAATTATATTTAAAAAATATCCAGTATCCTTTCATCTAAAATGTTTCGAAATAACACAGTGCTAAATCATTGTCTGGTAGTGAATGCTACAATTTTTTCATAGTATTTTTTTAATAAAATTAAAATACAATACCACTATAATGAATTTTATTTTTTGATAGTCATTGATTTGTATGGAAGGAAAACTATCCACCGTTATTTTTTAATTTGGCATATTTTTTACACAGTATTACGTGGAAAATATCCACCGTGTAAAAAGAGAGTCCGGTGTAACTAAATAAAATTAACATATAGTGTGGAAATAACTTTCAAGGCATTGTGAATTGAACAGGAATAACACAGTTTATACAAATTCAAAATTTGTGTAGATGTTGGAAAAAGCCAAGACTGCCTTACACACCATTTAACAGTAGTGATATTTAATACTATGGAGTTATTCGAATTTTATTCAATGTGTATTCATAAGTTTTTTTTTTCTGGAATATATACTGCCCTCTATATTTACTTTAATAAAGTGCTAAAAAGAAAATTTAAGACTTGGTTTGAGTCTTTGCCATATGTTCAAATCTCAAGTACACACCGAATATTATAAGATATCCGAATTCCACACAAATAACTTAGAACACAGTGCCACAGTTCCCTTCTCACCTTTGCCTTGTCTACACAAGATGGCAGCCCACGATAACAAATAATAATTTAAAATGGAATCAACCACTTTGACTTTGACATCAATCATTCACTAACCTCATTATGTATTCCTTATCAATATAAATAAATTAAATTCAACAACCTCAATTTCAAAGTCTGCTTCATATGGACGAGGACAAAGAAGAACCATTTTTTGCTTCAAATAGTTTTATTGACAAAAATTTGTACATATTTATATACGAAATAATATTCTTTAAAAGATACTTAGAAAATTCGATGAAAACTATTATAACTAACAAAATATAAATGTATTTAAACAAATTTTTATTATACTTGCGAAAAGGATTATAAGTTAACATTTAAGAAATATTATATAATATATTCTAACTATGCAATCCAATAAATTCCATAAAATTAATTATCTACGAATACTTTTAAAAAAGCATTCCAAAAAACAATCCAACTGGAAGATCATTGGTTTGAGGACGTTCAAATAAGAATTTTTTTCTTTGTATTGCATTTATTAGTACAACAGTCAATGGACCTCATAAAATAAATTGAAATAAATAATATTTTTTATGAATGTAACTTATCTCTTAATTAACCATAAAAATTAGGAAAACTGTAATTGACTATAAATACCTTGTGTGATAGGTGTTATATATAAATTCAAATGATTGTGCTGTCTAACGCAACATAAAATTGTGAACAAAGTTAAATAGAACATAGATTCTCAACTGTTCTGTGATGCAGTGGAACATTTTGCGAACAACTAATCAAGCAACATATTTTAAAAAGTGCATTACAATCAACTGCTTGTAAAAAAATTAAATTTCATTTGTTGAATTTAACATTATTTTACCCCTGAAGGTGAAGCAAAATTTAAATTAATGTCGACTGTCTGGTATATGTACCAGTACTTTAAAAAAGCCCATGCGCAAAAATCTCCCATTCATGCATACTACCAACACTGTTTTACAAGAGTGAAAAATCGTAACCACTGTTCAGGGAGAGGTGTTTCTAGTTGAAAGGTATTTTTTATGTGTTGCAGATGCCAACGGAGGCTTCAAGCCTACTTACCACTTCAAGTAGTAGGATTTAGTGTCCTGGAAAACTATTGAGTCCCATGCAAAGGATGTATTCAGTTGAATTAGAGGATGCTGGCATGATCTAAGAGGAGGCAAAGTAATTGGTGGGTGATAGGGAATCCTAGTGACACCTTATAGTAGCCATGTGCCTTTACATAAACAGCAAATCGAAGAATAAAGAGTAGAAATAATATATATTTTTAAATGCCACTTCTTAAATGTCAAATTCAATATAATTTATATTATTATAATATATGATATTTACTTTGTTCAATTAGTTTAACAAAAAGATGTGTTGGATCATGTTGTTAATCATGGATCCATCACAAAAACAAGTTTTAAAATAATCATTTTCAATCCACAAGCAACTTTTAGGATTGAATTATTTCTGTTCACCTGAATTTCGTTCACCAAATTACTTGTGTCAAACGTGGAGAGCTTGGCTAAGTGATGTGAAGAACTATTTAGTACTTTGAAGGCAAATATTACAATAATCAAACCAGAGTTCATAAAAACTCACCAAACAGATAGCAACACATATCAGTACAAAATAACATGTAAATATATCGTAACTCTTCAATACATTGCTTTACAACACTATGAGACAGTACATTTGGGTTTAATTTCGACAAATGTCAGTCTATTGTCATTCTCCAAATATAATAATTACTAAGTAATATTGTACTTCAAAAATTCAGGTCCCTTATGATTATGCCGGAAGTGACTTTTCATGTTGCCCTTTTGGTAGAAGGCTTTCCCACAGACAGGACAGGCAAAAGGTCGTTCTCCTGTGTGTATTCTTTCATGCTCTATGACGGACTTGGGCACAGCAAACTTTCTGTCACAGAACTTGCAGGCGTAAGGTTTTTCGCCAGTATGAGTTCGTGTATGGAATTCCAGAGAGTTCTTATGGGCAAATTTGTTGTCACAATGTTCGCACTGGTAACGCTTCTCACCCAAGTGAGTTATCCTGTGATGGCTCTGAAAAAAACAAAGATATTTTTATTAATACTTTGTGCTACCCAATAATTGCTACTTCAAAATACTTTCTTACGTCTCTACCAGAACATAGGAGTAACCTGTACAGTACAATTAATTTCTATTCTGATAGGCTGCATAGCTTATGGTTTAAAATGAAAAATGACACTCTCAGAGCCTTTCATTGAAACATAAATAAGACAGATTTAACTAGGTATATGATAAAATAATTATATGGAAATAAATCTTAACTTGGAGGACAATTTTTGACTAGTTACCATGTTCTTACATAACAAAAAACAATCTGCATTGGTAAATATACTGCCTAACTAAGTAAAAACAGTGTTCTGCGTGTGATTCCCGTCTAGATACCATGCTTTTACTTAGGGCAGTATATTGAACATAAAATCAATTATTACCCTAAGTCTCGAATTGCATGAAAATTTCTTCTCGCATAACGGACACGCATAATTCTTATTTTTAATATGGACATTCTCTGTGTGTATCTGCAAGTGTCGTTTGGTTTTAAACGCCTTTTCGCAGACAGTACAGGCGAAATTTCTGGCTTCATTGTGGTACACCATATGCTGAGCCAGCTTGAACTTCTCATCAAACAATTTTGGGCAAACGGGGCACGGTATATTACGAATACCCGGATTCCTTAACTTTTTGTGAAGTCTCTTGTGTCTCGCAAATGTATTACCGTCTGTAAAAATTTTTCCACACTCTTGGCATAGCGTAGTTTTCCTCGATCTATTTCTCCACGGAACTATGGCTTTTTTCTTAGATCGATTAACAAATATCTTGATTCCTCTAAATAAAATATATTCTGCTTTATTTTCATCGATTAGAATTGTATCATTAATTTCATTCAGGTTTTGGTTTGATTCAGTTAAAGTTGAAAGTGGTTTGCTATCTTCATTGCACGAATCATCGTCATCATCAACGTCAACGGTATTTTCGTGGCAATCATCTGTCGGTGATTCTATTGGAACGCTAATAGTTTTAACTGAGTTAAGCCGAAACAAACGTTCACTCTCTTGACATTGGCGCAAGAATTTTACAACATATTGTAAATTCTCTAAGCAAGACTGACAGATGTGATTTGGTAGTCCATCATTTCTCAGCATCTGTAATGATATTATTCATAAAATCAACCAATACACCCAAACTTCTTGATTAAACAATAACTCCAAATAAATCATTGTATACTAGTGACTTGATCAACTCTTACTGCCCGGCAGTAAATAATGAGCAACTAGTCCTTAAATATTATTTTATTTATCCAAATATACTGATTTCAAGATATTCACACTTTATGCATTCCTCGTAAAAAAAATCCTCTATGATTTCAATGTCATTACAAAATAAAAATATAAATATCAACAGTAATAATTATTTCACCTTATAATCATATTAAATATACGTAACTTGATTAAACACAAGGAAATTACTCGGTTTTGGGCACGGCAGATTCCCAAGCCGAATAAAGGCATTATTAACGATTAGTTAGATTGGAGTGTGCTGTTTGCAACTGTTACCATTAATAAAAACAGACAGCCACCGACTGCCATACTTTTGTTGGTAGAATATGTTTTAATTACCAAGCTTCGAGCAGTAAGCTATCAAGCAAGACATTTTGTTTACGATTTATACTGACAGATAGTAACTAACCTTTAATCTGCATAGATTTGTCAAGTCATTTACTATGTCTGGTTCGTCTTCGAATATATTTATCTGGCCATCGGTCCCTAGACAAAACCTACACGTTTCCGGTGTTAGGGTTTTAGTAAAATTATTATTCATAGTGTGATCTTTTTGGTGAAACATTACGCAGAATAAAATGTCGGACGTCGTCGGCTTTTGACAGCTCACGCGTCCATATTTATCAAACCTTCGCTACGTAATTTCAAAACTACCAATAGAATAAACTTGACATTAGTGGTGTACGAAATAAATTCGTTTGAATTTCGTTTAAATTTACGAACAATTATTCCCATAGCCTTAAAATTATTCAATGAGGAAATTGAAAAATAAATATATATATTTCATGTAAAAATAAAACATTTCGTGTAGGCCTCGCATCTGGGGGAATAAAACGACATAAATGTATATGCTATCTAAAATATAAATATCGTTTGCCATTGTATTGGATTGTACTGTAAAAGATTATCTATAAATGTGGCATGAAAATCTAAGTAGTATTCGGCAGTTTTCTTTATTCTTATCTATTATTTACCATATTATATATTTCAGAAGAGCCGCGGGGAGGATAGCAGAGCGACCTCACCTGCTCACTCACTTTTTTATAGCTATTTTGCTTCTCTATTTCCATCGTTTTGCCACCGTCACTCTGTCACCGAGGCATCTATCGTGCCAGCGGCCAAACACATTTAATGTCACCACAGCAGCTTGAGTAAATAAATGAACAACTTTTTTTATTTTTCATAACTTAATATTTATTATAATATATTTGTTTTTCAATTTTTTAGAAATTGATGAAGCCATAATTAATTGAACTCATATTGATTTTGATATGTTTACATAATTATTCACAAACATGTTTTGAAGTAATAAGACAGTAGAAATTTATGAAGCAAATCTACAATTAAAACATTTTCTGGAAGCTCAATATGTCTAATAAAAAAAAAAAATGAGAATATTTGTCATAACTGAAAAAAAACCATTTCCACTTAAATTAATATTTAAAATTTCTAATTGATGAAAAAAAATAGTTATTTTGATGATTAATCTTAGGAAAGCAAATACAATCATGAAGCTGGAATAGAAAGAATTTATATGAATTTATTGATATGGCATATCTATTAAACATAAACTTAGCACTAAGCATATATTTCATGAAATTAATAGTTTTGCCTAAACATTATTCCAATGAACTGATCAATAAGAAATTTTGAAGAATGTGGTCAATTTATAAACAAGATTCCCAACATGTTTCACAACAGATTATAACATTGGGACACATTTCAAAAAACTGAATATGCTTTTTATATCTGATGTGAAATCTAATCTTGGTAATAGTATACTGGTCGTTCGTTGAGAGCTTGCAGTAATCTGACATTAGGAATAGTGGGTACACTTTCACACTTGACTTGTCTGATAATTTCTAGCTGAAAAGGCAACAAGAAAAAGATTATTCATGTATTTTGTTTTATAATGTTAAAATTTGCTTACTTAATATTCATCAGTTTCAAATATAAAATGTTGCTCACTACATTCATCATTAGCTTGGTGGCAATTCATGATTTTCAAAATTGAAAACTTTGCCAATTGGAAACTGAAACTGACACATGCAAAAATATATAGTGCTAGTTATGATGTACACTAGACACACCTTTTAAATTGTATTTATTGAACATATTATAAATACAAGAAATTATCATCAATATATTTATATAGTGAACTCTGAACTTTTCAAGCAATCTATTCCCAAGATATTAAGTATTAAATGGGCAGGTAATGTGTTTTATTGTAAGAAATCCAGAACTCTTCAGAGAAAATCAGAAAGATGTGGGAAAGTAAAACGTATTCAACTAGATAAAAGAGAAACTTAGATGACAGTTGTGCCATTGGCCACAGACCTGAATGGATCATAGTATACTGCAGCATAATTAAGAATATATATTATGTAATAAAATATTGGTACACCTACGATGCCTGCCTGATGATTTAATACACATCTTAAATTATTATTTTATGTTTTAGAAAGGTTTACCTGTGTGTGTGATATTGTATTGACTTGTTCCAATACGATCCACCTTACCACCTCGTTACATCCTGGTGTCGTCAAAGATCCAAAATATGAGAAATAGTTTTGAGTTCCGTGACCAAGCAATGAAGCCAGATTAAGATTCTGATAGGTTACCGTTTGCTCCATTTCTATAGCATTCAAAACTGGAGTCAGGGCTGGGTTTGGTGCATCGCTTAACTAGAAACAGTGAAAGGGTGAACTCTAAATAAACTGAGGTCATTGTGATATAAGAATTATAATTTTGGTGCACAATACATTTAAACTTAATTCGCTAACTTGACTAAACTGTCACAAACCATAATGGGTTTTGAAAAGTGACGGATAGTAGAGAAGAAAGCAAATAGTCAGTAGAGAAAATTCCTGAAGGGCTAAAACATTTATTACTTTCAATTTGTATAAATACGTTTAAAAAATCCCATGAAAACTAGTTAACTGTCTCATTTAAATAAAATTCTTGGAACCTGATGATCTTTCAAATATGGACAATCTATAAAAAGTGAATCATACCTTGTACAATCTTGCAACGACTGCTACTGCATCGGGCTCATTTGAAGCAACAGCGTCAGTAAGGGAGCTAAAATATATAAATCGTTTTTGTATAGTACACACATTATATTATTAAAACAAACTACCAGGGAATGTTGCCCCAAAAGATTTTTCTTTCCAAATCTGTTGGCCATAGCTACTCTATATACAGAATAGCTTAAATAATAACCACAAAATTTAACATTAATTTCAAATATGATATGGCACATGTAGTATTACTTTGAACAAGAATGTTTATCACAGATACTTGACCACAATAAGGTTTATTGGAATATAAACATACACAATGCCAAGTTCACCATGTTCACCACAATGTTTGTCAAGAAAATTTGAATGATTACTGTATGATTTCTATGGAGGAGGCGTTAAATACAATCTTACCAAGAGCGTTAAGATTTCTTTCATCGAGACTTGTCTATAATAAGTCCCATACGTTTATAACTCATTCGTAAGCGAATGCAAGCCACGTTTAAAGGCTCTGCAAAGGCTCAATGATAGTTTTACCAAATACGTTAAATATGTAATAAATACCAATTGGCCTTGATTATAGTGGAATCCTACCGCTCGGTAGAATAGGAAATTTAAAAATAAGCATAATAAAACCTGACACTTACGAATAGGCGCACTTATAATGTACAAAATGAATTTCAAAAGCTAATTTCTTTGAGTTAAAGGAATGTTCTGAGCCATCATAATCCTTGAGAGCAGCATGATAGTGAATTTGTTCAAGTTTATAAACGTCATTCAATACTCCGTAGGCAATGGACGGTACGTCCTTCCATTCTGCACTTATTTGGACTGAAAAAAAATGTTTATTTATGGAAACATAAAATTCAAAATCATCAAAAAATTTCACACTTTCATTTGGCTTAAATTTTGGAGTCCAGGCTTCTTCTTATATCATCCTGAAACTTTGCTAAAAAAATGATATATTGTGTGTGTGTCTTGCTTAATTTTTAATAAAATATCCTTCCATAATCTAAATAAATATGTTCTTCAACTTTATGCACTTAACTCGATCAAATAAAAAGTGCAATAGTAGCACATTGCTCACTTCTTCTTTAGAGTTTAATCAATTACAGAAAACATCAGGCAAGGGTAAGAGGTAATATACTGCTTCATAGGAAAGGTATGTTGCCAAACATAATTACAATAGAACCTCGACATAGTCTTCAAACTTCTTCATTTCTATCCACTGTAAAACATTTTCTTTGGCTACTTCTTTTCCAATATTATTCTGTATTGCTCTACAGGAATCAGGAATTTCCAGCCCTTCTAAAATTATGTCTACATCCTCGTCATCAAACAATTTCTTCCAACCATTGTTAGATGTTTAGATTTTGCCTTATTTACACTTCTTGTTCGCTATATCCAAAATTCGTTAAATTAAGTCTTTACTATCAATTATTTATTTCTATTTATTAAGTTATCATCTTTACAATATCAAAATTAAGGCATTTGCAGCTGTTTCACATTAAATCTCTTAACTATAACTTTGCACTTAATATGGTTTTATACCCAGGATGTAATCAATTAATATCTACCTTCAATATGGAGATATCTCTTACCTGATTGTGTAACAATAAGTAGATGAGAACTATTTATTCAACTTATTCTGTGTGTGTTTCATATTTGAATAATAATAATATATCCAATATTTTAATTTTTTCAAAAGATAGGTACAAAATTTGTATAGTCTTTGCAATGCTAAAAACTGGATTTGTGAACATCTGCAAAATTTTCCATCGCATAGTTTTCTTTTCTATAATATGAGAACATAAAGTGAAATTAAAAAATAAAACTTCTTTATGCTTAGCCAGCAAGAATACAATACTTACCCGAATGTTCAGAGTATGCTATTGTCATATTCGGATGGTTATCATTGTAATTGTAGCATGCCAAAGGTATTTTGGATTTTTGGGGTATGGTAAAACAGGTTTCTATATTAATCGGAGACTGGTTGTACCATGCACATTTGGGAAAGTTGAATATCCATTCTCCTTCGCCTTAAAAACATGTATTTGGATTAAACTGTTATATTGATTTTAAGACAATTCAATAGAGTATATACCTGTCTATTAAGAAGTAAATATCTTAAAAAATATTTAAACCTTTGACTGCTGTGATGTTTTTCAATATTCTAGAATTTCAGCAAACAATGTTACCATTTATATTCCTTTGGAAAATATATTTAATTGTTACAAGCTAACTCTTATTCATTATATATATCATTTCAAAATAAATCAGATACAAAATTCGTGCAAATACTTACGTTGATAGTTGTAACTTGGGTCCACCGCTGCAAACTGATCTACAAGATTTTTATATTAGATTAGTCAAAAAAAAAGCTTTGAGAATATCCATAATACAACTAATACACTCAGACCTCCTATAACAAGGTCATATGGTTCCACAAAAACGGCATGTAGTACAAATCCGTGTTATAGAAGGTTTAAAATTCATACAAAATTAGAGTGTACGTTCAAAAAAAATATCGAAGCTTAATTATATTCTTTATTTTTTCCAATAAATAATATAAAAAATAAAAGTTAATCTACTTTTGATTTTAAGTTTAAATACTTTATCATAACTTTCACTTACAATCCTTTCCGAATTTATTTATTATTTAATTTTATGTCAGTAGTTGGTCTTATAGTTAATATCAATTTTTTTTTTTTAAACCTTGTTCGCTCCCAATCTGGAGCATATGGATCTACACAGTATGAAGATATCCACTCC
>JAGVSQ010015777.1:0-10003 GCA_022683975.1 Rhyacophila evoluta
ATACGCCTGATTAAGACCAGGTGTGAGGACGGGGCGGGTGGATGGTGGGCACTATTATTAGTCCACAGAATTATTTTTATCTTGACAAGATTTGGGTTGAAGCAGTATAAATAGTATTCAGTCCGTGTCAACAGTTGTGTACTGTCGGTCTGATCAATACGTTCATGTTATGTGTCATGCTCATGAGTATCATAATACATGGTAATTTATTGTAATCAAAGTCATTTCACTTTTCGAACCTAGAATTTAAAACATAACTTAAACTATCACTAAGCGAATGGTAAAATAATTTTATAAGCTGCCAACTTCCAGGATCTAAATCCTAAGGTATTTTAGTTATGGCAATGCCTAAAGCTAAGAAAATATACCAAGTATCCCCTGCTATGTTAAATGCATGCAGCTATTCTAGGATTCTTTGCACATGTCTCCAGAAAGAACCAACTATGTTTACCTCCTTTTCTTTTTATGGGATTCCGGTATTATGGAAGGGCACAATAATTGGTAGTTGACATATAGCCCCACATGATAGTTAAATGCTTTGAGCGGTAATGGAGAATGAATAGACAGAGAATCCTCGAGACAACCCGTAAAAACTCTGCGCTCCACATATAGAGCGAATATTGTAAGAAAGAATAGAAGAAATTTGTTCAGTCATTTCTGTATGACCTTGTTATTAAATTTTTTAGCAGTAAGTAAGTTAAAAAAATATATTGCCGGGACAAACGTCATGTTTCGTTTTTTATATTATTATTCAAAGGCCGAGAATAAGGCGTAAGTAAATACGTCGCCACGTTTTTGAGGTTTATTTCAAATTTAATAAAAGCGCAAACAATTTTAAATGAATTTTATTACGAAGTTTCCCGGTAAGTTTTCTTTGTTATTCAGATGTCAAATTAAAATGTTTCATTTTTCTTCGCAAACGAGATTTTCTTGAAATACTGAGCTTAATTATGGTTTATACAACGTGATATTATGGTTGAATTATGGCCTGTTTCAGTTGTTTAGTCATTAAACAATATTATACGTTAAAAAGGTACAAGCGAATTGTTGGCATATAAAACCTTTTTATAGCAGCATTAAACCTGGTATACCAACAACATTTCTCAAAAGCCAAAATATCAATTTATATATGCAACTTGGCGCATTAAGAAATGAAAACACTGTTTAATAACATTTTTTTAACCATCTTCGCTCCCAACGTGGAGCACATGGATCCACACAGTATGAAGATATCCACTTTAAAAGAGGAATATATGGATATCCGCAATGTGACGACGTCTTGACAGATTATTTGTCACGAGAATTTTTTGTCAGACAATTACTCAACCCAATGTGATTTTCGGATTAAAATACGACAGATGGAGAATCGAATCCACATTCATCGGATTACTAGGCGCCCAGGTTAACAACTACGCTACTGTATATTGATTACGGATTCCCAGATAATATTTAACTAAAAATTTTGCTTTAAAAAAAATTTTATTGTGAATTTTCCGAAAATGAAGCATGAAATTCAACACCGTGAAAATAGATTAAATACATCTTCGTATTGTTTACAATCATTCTTGATAGATAATTTTTTTTAATAAAGTGGCTGTAAGAATCCAACCTGGAGTTTCCGGCTCTACAGTGAGCACGCTTACCTTGCGGCTACTGGGAAGTCTATAAATTAATTATTGATCTTCTGAAAAATGGTGATTCATTTTGTATTATTAATCTGTGAACCATGAAAATACTTACACCTCTATATTATCAAGCTACCTTGTAAATATATTTTTCACAATTGAGAATTGCTCAACCCATTAGCGGCTGTGTGAATCGAAACTATAATTTCTGAATCAACCTAATGGTTACATCTTTTTTCTAATTTCAATATTGATTGTTAAAAATTATTACGACTGTTTCTATAAGTCATCGACATGTTAATTATGTCAGGAATAAAGATGTGTAAATATTTAGATTGTGGAAAGGATAAAATATCCAATCCTCATTTTTTCAAAATAGCTTTTTTCCGATTATCATAATGTATACAACTAAAAACACGCTTTATAAAAACGGTGTAAGCTGAAAATGTCGGATTAGTATTTACATTAAGCTTTTAAATTTTAAAATAGTACGGTAAAATTTGCTTCTAGGAAAAAGTACTTCCATTACATCAATTTTATTGGTATTTCTCAAAGAAATTACTAAATTAAAATCATATTGCTTCAATAAAAGATTTTTTTGTTAAATTTGCGACTAGGAATAAGATCTTTCACAAGACGAATGTTACTAGTTTTTCCAAAATAACTCAAATTAATATCAGATTGGGTAACCAAAACACTAGTATACTTTAAGGTTGTGTCTATTTAATGTTGTGAGTTAGTTTCCAAAATCATTAATTAAACGTTATTTGTGCGTCCTGTAAAATTTGTTCTGTGTAGGTTATGCCCTTTTTACTTTTCACAGTTGATTTGTGTTTTTGAAACTCTTTATGAAATTGTGTATACTGTTTTGAATTCGCATAAATGAGATTATTTATTCAGAATGGGTTACAATCTGGAAATATTTTCCTTGGAGTATTTCCAGCATAATAGATTCCACAGACATTCTGTATGATACCACGGGGTGTAAATATACCGCTCATTAGTGAGAAATTGTTCCTGATGTGTGCTTTGCAAAGCGAATCTTTCATTTGAATTAGACGTACGGTTGCTTCGCAATGACAGCTTCGTTAAAAACTTCTGAAAGCACGATACAGCAAATTGTTTCCGACAACCAAATTCAATTGTCGATGTATTTATAAATTTTATATACATCAATGCGATCGTAGGACATTTGGCGAATTGTGTCAGTATTATGAATATCATTTTAGGCACAAAAAATGACAAATCTTATTCAAGTAGAAAATCTTCGCAGGGAAGATACCTTTTTTGTGATCGATTTTGCGAACATGACTTAAATATATCATTGCATACAGTATGATCTGCTCTATCGATTGGAAAAACCTCCTACGTTAAAAACCGTTATAATATCTAATTTAAAATATTTCTTTGCAAATCCAATGTTGTTATATACAGAATGTTATTTTGAAATATATCCCATGTATTCCAGATCTACATAGCAGTTATTGACTAGGCTGTATTTCAAGCTTTAAGGTTTTTATTTGTGAGCATACATTTCTATTTCTAAATAAACAAAGCATATTTTTGACGTCTTCAAAAAACCACTCTCAGATATAAGTTTTTGGCTTCGTTTAAAGCTACGTGTTTGACACATTGTAGGTATGTTCCGTTGACAGCGATACTCCCTAGTTTGTAACTCTTACTGTAATTAATGATTCTCAAAGAACTATAATACTATTAAGACACTTTGTCTTACTTTTACATATCTCAAATCTTCATAAAAATCAAGACAGTAGGGCATTCGGCAAAAAAATGTCATATTAGACAAAAAAATTAAAACTAACTCGTGATATAACCGATTTCTATTAATTTTAATAAAAATACAATATTGTGATTTATATCTTAACACTATTTTGATGGTTTTTTTTTCTTTTTGCAGGTAAACTATCATGGATTTATTTCACGGATGTCGACTAATGGTGACAATTTGTAAGAGATTTACTATCAATTTTACTTTCTATCAAAATCAGAAATAGAAATAGTTCGGAGGATTTGTTTCCAAATAAGATCTCGCCAACTCTTGGCTTACTGAAATACGGTGCTGGATCCTGAGCGTCAAGTTATATTTGTTATATTTAATACTCAAATTCTGTGGATCAATTATCCTAATTAGCTTTACAAATCATTTGTTATTATTAAAAGTCAAATAATATAAAGTAATAATAAAAAATAGCGGCGGAAACAAAAGAGACGACGTTCCCAGGCATTAGTCTTCCATGCACTAATTGACTCTGTCCAACTGCTTAGAATGCTACCTCTCTTCCCGTTAGACGTGAAGTTTTATTAAAATAAGTGATTGACATACAACGCACACAAATACCAAGAAGATCCAATGCACACACCCATAGTTCTGTCATAGATTTAATATCGATTGTGGAAAGGAAAAAAGACGAAACCCACGCATAATTTTTTTTAAAGGAGGCACAGAAACGTTTATTTGAAGATTTTGAGCCAAAGTCAAAACATTACAAAGAAACAGGCTCGAAGTGCACTAAGATTAAAACTGGTGTTTTATTTACTCAATATGATATTCATTAGAAAAGTTATTTGAGAAAAACCGATAAAATTGATTAGGTGGGAGCCCTTTTTCCTGGTCGCAAATTTTACGAACAATCTTTTTTTCAAACTTAAAAGCTAAATTTTTAGCTTACATCCTTTTGATAGAACGTGTATTAAGTAGTATACATTCTGATTATGGAATAAAAGCCATTTAGAAAAATTTAGGGTTAAGTCCTTTTTCTTTCACACAGTCGATATAGAATAATTATTTTAGTTGATTTATGTTTTAATTTTGTAATGATACCATTGAAATTATGAGGTATACATAAAGCATGAAGATTTTGCAATCGGGATATTCAGAAAAATTAAAAAAAAATTATATTAGTATCGTCACTTTCTCTCCGACAAATGGCTGTAATCGTAATTAAATAGAGAATAATATAAAAATTGCAGGGTCATCAGTCTAATAAAGTTCAGATTATGTATATCACATCACAAAAACAATCGTAGGAGAACACCATTAGCGGAAACATTTCGCTTGGTATCTTTTCACACTCGACCGGTGATGTTACATTTACATTTACGCGATGATAGATTGACCACATTTATCCCAAACGAATGCTCAGCGGATGCCATAATTCACACGGCATGTCGTGTGACAACCCTGCATTATCATGTCATTATCTCATAAATTGATATAACTTGTAACACGTAGCATGAATTTATTTACATACCCTACATGCAAACAGACGCAATATTTTCATCACTGGACCAAAATTATATATATTGGAGAGGTCCATATACCCCACTTTCGGAGCGGACATCTCACACTGCCTAGATCGGATATGCTCCAGTTTCGGGTTTCATAGTTATTGTGAGATGAAAATATTATAAACATACGTTGAAATTATTACGGATGACCAATTATATACAATTGTGTTTAATTTTTGATTCTTTATTAATATTTTTAGTCAATCAATTATAAGAAAGTATACGAACCTAACTCTTTTAGTACCCTTAAATATTATTCGCATAGATTATTACCATAACATAATATATTGAGGTATCAATTCAATTCAATTCAATTCAATTGTCTTCCTCTAAACCAACTTGTGCATCGATTTAGGAATATTTAAAGCTGAGAATTTTATGTTCTGGGCTATCAGTGCTTTAAAGCTCATTTTCACACAAGTCCTAGTTTTCATCCAGGTGTTCTGGCTTTCCAAATATTGGTTTCATTGTTATGTCCAACATGAAATAACTCAGCTAGGGCTGACCAATTTGATAAAAATATATAATGTGATGCTTAAACCGTTGCTGTATCTACTTAAGTGATATACTCGTAAATGGTGTCTCAAAATGAATTGATATTTTAACTTTGTCTTAATTTTTGCGACGAAGAAGATAGTTTTGTTTGCTGTCATTAGTAAACGTTTAAGTCAACTTATGGAAATCAAAAAATGTATGGAAAAATAATAATTCGAAAAAAAATGGCGACAAATTTAAAATGTCAGTTAATTTTAAGACAACCTATATTATTGACGACTCAAAAGCTGCCATGTAGTACTCGATTTAGCCATGGAATAGTACGACGGGACGTACAAAACGAAAGATTTAATTGATACAATCAAGTGCCCTTGTATGATATTATATACGGGACTCAAATAATGAGGAGATTTTGGCATTGGTATGGATGCACAATCTCGAATTTCTCGTCTCTCAGTCAGATTTTAGAACTTCGGAGAATTCTATTTGAAGGCACTTATATAACATCCAAGTCTTACATCTGCAATAGACATTGATATTGATATCCTAGATAGTATTTAATGCAGTTCTCATCTAATGTTACAATAAACTAAACCACATTTAGAAACTGTATCTATTATCATTCTTATCTGAGTTAACGGCACGTCGTATTCAGAATTAAAGAAAATTTAATACATAAAACAGAAAATACACGTGCGCTTCTGTCTGTCACAAAAACTCTTTTCAAATTACAAACAGCAGCAACGTGATATATTCACGTGTTATTTAGGCTATCATTTTTATGTCAACCATACTATTTTTAGCTTATAACATTATCATTGACGATCGACAAAATACTTAAAATATTATATACAGTCAAGTATTAAAATAAATTTGTAGTAAAATAAATAGATTAATTTGAATTATCACATGTAAAGCTGGTTAGTAAATTTAGTAATTTTATAAATTATTTATACTTTTTTATACAATCTGTTAAATTAATATAATTAATAGATAAATACACTCTTTTTGTGTTATCAAAATATACATTTTGTAATACTATGATTTAATAATGTAAAAGAACAAATATATTATGTTATCTGACGAAGTCATTTGTTATAATAGTCATACTATTTTACAAATAACACTGGCTATGAGGATTCTCAATTGTTCCAAGTCTTCATTTGTTATCATAATTCATTATCACGCTGCTTTCGAGGAATGCCACTTAATTTTACTGCAAAGACTCAAAACCAGCAGTAACGTCTAGAAGTTTGGAGTAGCTCCAGCAGTTTTCAAGTGATTTCTCTTGGAATTGCCCAACGTAGAATCGACGTCAATATATGTAATTATACAAATATATCTTAAAATTAGGATTTAATCAATTTCGTTTAATATTAATTTGTAATTTAGTGAATTGTAGAATATACATTACGCTTGACAATGTCAAAAGATAATTCCCGCCATTAATAACAATCTTTAAACTGTAGTATTTGTTTATATGGTTTTTCTATACAAAAAATACCAGTTTAAAGTGTTCTCTTTTGAATTGCAAGTTCATGGAAACATGTTGTAATATACCTTTCAATTTACATTTGAGTCCGGTGACCTAAAAATTATTTATCAATATCGTGTAAGACTCCATGGACTCGTTCTGTGTATAAAGAAATATAAGAGATGCTGGAAGAAATTTATTCATTAAGATAGCTGCGCTAAAAGCCGCGAAAGACACAAGAACGAAGATAAATTCTCAATTAATGAAAATATTTTACAAATTCTTACCCTATTTGATATAGAAATGTTCAAATGTAATAAAATAACTGCTATTAATTATGGTTATCCATTCGCAATTAATTTTCAATCAGTTTTCGAAGTACGTTTGTAATTCATTGAAAGACCGTAATGTCTTACATAAGTAATCAAAAGTTAAACGAAATTTCTCGGTTTCCAAAAGTGTTCTTTAATAAATTTATTATTAACGGTGTCTGAATTTTCGTTTTCAAAATAAATTCTATCTTTCTTGATAAAATAATTTTATTCTTGGAAAGCAAGATGCTTCAACGGATCGGAAAGTATGAGATTCAATCTTCGATTTAAAGATAAAAAAAACTGGCTATTAACGAGACAAATGTTTTCCGCGGTTAGTTTAAAGTTTGAAATTAACATAAGATATATTCATGTCACGATTACGAACTACACAATACACAGTGATATTTCTGAAACTCAATAATTAATTGAAGATAAATACTTACACGTAAATGCCCACAATTATTTCCCAGTATAATCTTAATTTTTGTATTGTAATAAAAACTGAGGTTATTCGTTCCACAATCCAAAAATATTCTTATTTTTATGTGTAAATAAATTTTAAAAATGTCTCCCCGGTTTGCGTAGTTGGTGGCGAGCGCGCCTAGCAATCCGAGGAATGCAGGTTCGATTTCTAATCTGTCAGATTTAAAAAATCCGAAAAATGCAGGACTGGATACCCATTGGTTCGAGCATTTGTTTGACAACAATTCTCGTGAAAAATGCTCTGTCAAAATGTCTTCACATTGCGGAGATCCATATATTGCTCTTTCGAGATGGATATCTGAACACTGTGTAGATCCATATGCTCCACGTTGGGAGCGAATATGGTATACCTTTTTTATTAAATATACTGCATTATTTTTCAAAATATAAAAGAGATAATTCGGAGTCGTATTATCGAGAATGCATTGCTTTGCCAATTTTTTTGATTTACATTAGCACGCTAACTCAATTAACAAATAATGAAAATACAATTTATTATTTATTTTTGTAATCGTATTTTCCCATGAGCATTTGCCGTAAAATATATTTTCTCTTCCAATGAACACGAAAATGAGTAATATAGTAAAATTATTTTGAGTTATTGATTTCTTATTATTATGGTAGGAACATCATAGCATTATGTGACCGGTAATTTATCAAATGACCACCCCCCACTGACAGTGACAAATTGTGTGGTCAATGAGTTATGACAACGCTTTCCTTATGATTGTAAAAGGTATTATTAGTATTAGTGCAAGTCAAACAAGATGTAAGAAAAACTAACATTGTGTATTTGATCCTGATTCGACCGTAGCGAGAAAGAAGAACGTAACCCTAAAGTTTTTCAAAACATTTTTTTCCATACTTACAACTTAAAACACAAATTTACAATAACCAAAGAAAGAGAGCTTTATCATATAGAATCATTATCTAAATTTATCTTTTAATTCTGAAAAAACGAATTTTAAACTAGCAAAAAAAGTATTTACATTGATTTAATTGGTTTTTCTTCAATAATCTATTGAATTCATATTAGATTGGTTAAATAAAACACTAGTTTGAGTCTTCGCGTACTCCAAGATTGTGTCTATTCAATATTTTGACTCGAGCCGAAACTTATAGAATAGACGTTTTTGTGGATCATGTAAAATTTATTATGTTTGGGTTACGTCTTTTTTCTTTCTACAAACGAAATATTTAGTAAGAATGCGTTAATCTACTGCTTGATAAAGACATTTTGTCAAGCGTCAACATGACGAAATTTATTCAACTGCTGTCTCTTCTTCTTTTTCCCTGAACATTGACGTGGTAGAAGTCCTCTTTGTCTGGTCGCAAATTACACAAGACTTCATTTTTTCAAACTGGAAATCTAATTTGGCTACTTATTCGGCATTTGCAGCTTACATATTTTTGATAGAAGTGTATTAACCCTTTAAATAAGGCATGATTGTAGATAAATCATTCACCTACAAAAAACATTCGCTTATATGAACATTACAAAATAGCTAACAGATTTTTTTTTATACAGAAGTTGATATTTATTTTTAATGTAGAATCTTTGCCAGCAAGAACTTAAGTGAAGAAGAAAATTGCATTATTCACAAAGGTATCTGATTTCTCTTTTTTATTAGCTGCGAATACTTGGCACACTCTCGATGTATATTGCTTTTCACCAGTGAGTTCAATCGCCTAGGTATTTTCAGAAATTATTTCAAAAAAATTATTGGTGAAATCCACTAACCTGCGCAGAACATTGATGATATCGGAAGTCGACATTGTTGTCTTTTTTTTTCAATCTACGTATCTCGTTCGTTAGCATCAGCATTTAATTGACGAGTACACAGCAATGAACGTTGATTCTTTGCTAAAGCAATGCATGCAAAGTTTTGTTAAACTATCACCAAATATTGCACAATATTAAATATATTTTCGACTCGGAAAAATCGGAGATTTCCTGGTCACGTAAAAGGCTAGATATGCAATAGCGCGATGCTCTCATGTACATTGACGCACATGTTTGCAGAATTCAATCAGAATTCAATTACTCGAGAAAAACACTTCTTGCATTGATGCAAACATGCACAAGTATACTTGAGCAACATACTTGTACATGTATACTTGTGCATGCATACTTGCGCATGCGTAATTGGAGGTACATACACGCATACTGGCGCACGTGTAATTTTGCATGCATACTTGCGCGTGCACACTTGCGGATGTATACTTGAGCCGAATACTTGCACAAGTTTGTCTTGGGTAATTTATATTTACTCACGGGACATTCCCGTCGAATAAAGTAGATC
>JAGVSQ010015778.1:0-10003 GCA_022683975.1 Rhyacophila evoluta
TTCGCCTTTCGGCATCTTCAGGCTACATTATATGTGGGCAGTGAGCGAACATAGATGTAGAGTAGTAGTACCAGTTTTAAATAATTTAGAATTTGATATTCATTGATCGAAAGATATTGAATTAATACTATTAACTTGTGAAAGATGAAAAAAATATAATATGATGGCTAAAATAAATGTTTTATAAAACAATGAAAATCTCATTTCATGATATCCAATTATAAATACATGCACATAAATAAGCTTATAGAATATAGGGCGTCTCCAACGAATTATACAAACCTCTAACTCCAAAACTACCAAATCTCTCACGGTGAACAGAAGGCTTGTATTTTTTATCCGCTGACAGCTGGAGTTTCGGCTGGAACTTCTCATGATACTTGTCGGGAAACTTCTCCGAGGCGGAGCGGTAAAGCTTCTCCTTGGAGCCGTGGGCACCCATCTTTTTTCACCGCTGGTAACAGCCAACGCGTAGAACTACTCTCGTCGGCATATTTTGTTGATCGTCATATACTTTTTCTCCTTCCGTGTTTGTTTTATTCTTGATAACTCCATTAAATTGACGAAGTTATCGAAGCCACTAAGTCCGTTTCACGTCAACACAATGTCAGCTCATTGCTTATTGACGTATTGTGTCAATACAACTTCTTTCTGATAACAAATTACATCATACAATTGATAATCATTTTGGACATTCTTTCACGTACTCACATAGTCTAAAAAATGTCAAATCAATACTGCCACTTGTGATTTCATTCTTGTCTTTTTACCTGAGATATCATCTCGATATTTTCTTACATTTTTAATAACACTATTCACTTTTAGGCCCACTTTCAATGTTACTCACATCACATTTATTGATTAAAGTGAGTATTTTCCCTATAGAAACAAAAATGAAATTACTATAAAATTCCACAGTTTATTTAGTATGCAGGGCTCCCTCGTGCTGTCTAGATTGTGCACATCACAAGGGCGCCTAAATATGATGAACGCCTTTTTATAAGAAAAATTAAACAAACTCGCCAGTATTTTCTACATGCAACGATATTTGCATAATTAAAACTAATATACTATAAAAATATTAGAAACTTAAAAAAAAATCTGAGATAACAGCTAGAAAGTTAAAAATAAGCAAGTTATTAATCGATGAAAGTAAAAAAATAGATCGTTCAAAAAACTTTTTGCACAAGGACGCCTCCTACTCACGGCGCGGCACTGGTTGAATAACTTATATATTGCTACGTGAATTAACCAATTAATGATATTTGATTTATGTTTATTTCTGTAGTATCGCTATAAAATAATAATAGAGTTTATAAAATTGGTCACGTGCATAAACCAAACACAAATATTTAAATATATGACATTTATAATACGTAATGTGTTGCCATTAAACAATTTATAAATATACACTATTATTGAATAATTCTCCCAAGTTAAGGAAATGGAGCAAGGCAGTGGCAAACAGCCAAGAATAGAGACCATTCCAGCGGTCAACCCACATACAGCTGATATCTATATACTCCACTTACAGAGTGGATATCTTCACACCGTGTAGATCCATATGCTCCACATTGTGAACTCACATGGCTTATATATATATATATATATATGCATCGTTGCCAATATTGCAGGACCACTTAACTCGATTTGTAGGTTTAAGTCACTCTGTAAATTGTAGTTTGATCTCTCGTATCATTGAGACATTTTTGTATTGAAACATACGTTTATAAAACGTGTATGAATTATGTATTAGTGAAAAAATGTGCTAATGATAATGAGTTAAAAATAAAACTATACTTTTACAGAGTGACTTAAACCAAAAAATTGAGAGCTACGTGTTCCTGCAATATTGACGACGTTATGATACATAAGTAACCATTATATTATAAAAATTCCAATATTTTGTACAATTAAAATGGACTCTCTTTGAATTAACATTTGGTTTCTCTTTACAGTATGTGGCGTGAAAAAGAAAACACAACTGACTTCTTATTTATGGAACTAGAAACTTGTTAATCCTTTTTCAAGACACGTGTGAAGTTAGGAGTGAACCAACGCGCGGGAAAGTAACAATCTGGTGATGCCATCAACAAAAAATGATAATTACGAGTGTCATAAGAAATATAATCGTCACACTCTCCGTTCAACGAATTCTTTATGACAATATTTTACTTAAAAGAATTATAACGATGTTATGATACGAGATATATGCAGAACTATGTTGGCATATTACACATTCTGTTTTAAAATTGAGCATATGTTCCTCTGTGAAACGGAGATTAATTAAAGAATCATTTTACGACGAATTATAGAAAACAATTAGGAATTACTGCAGTATATTTGAGTGCGACAAATCAAATTCTTGTTTATTTGCTTTTGAGTTATTAATGTCACAACAAATCTAGTATAATAAAAAAAGTACATTGGTTATCGAACACTACTTGCATAAACTTCAAATTCAGGCGTATACTGAAGCGCAATGAGCGTGGCGTGATCTGGGTCACAGTAAAAAATGTTTCGGAAGGATCTTCCAAGAGTATTAGGAGTGCACTGGTGTGCGTAAAAATCAATACAGAGATAAACTAGTTACTCTAGACACTGACTTATTCGTCATATATTGTGGGACTTGTTTCGGTGTATACTGTAGCGTAACGATCGTGGCGAGTCGTATAAGAATGCCGAATATCCGAGAAAAGGTTTTGGAGTGCACTAGAGTGTGCGTGAAAATGGGAATCTCTTTTGACCCTATTGGGTGTATGGTTTATATAGATACCTTCGTTGTACACCTCAATCATAAACTGTCTTTAGTATTCTACAATTGGATGTAGTTAAGCAGAAGACAGACGCCCAAGCCACGTTCACGAGTAAAACTCGATTGAAAATTTAATGAAACACAATGACATTTGGTATAATTTTTATCTTATTGAGACTGTGATAAGAAATTTAAATATTTACATACCATATACTACGTCTTTCCTGATTATTAAAAAACGTTTTAACTTAATAAAAACTACTTTAAAATTATAAACTATATTATTAATTAGTTGACGTATTCTGTTAATTAAAATTTTGATCGTTTTGTGCTTAGATCTTGTTGATATTTTTTGCCCATACAATCTTGGGATTGATTATATTTAGTGCATTTTTTGTTTATAAAGTAACCTTATATTTAAACTTCAAACATGGACGTTTTGTAGATATATTTTTTTTATAAATTGTGAGTTTGTGGGTTAGAAAATACAGCGATTACTTCTTCTGGGTGTATATTTCTGATACTGTGACTTTGTCATATTAAATTATTGATGTTTTCAAAGCATTTTAAGCAAAATGAAAAATTTCAACTGTGGCTTGGATCTTTTTTGCTCAACTACATCCAATTGTCGTCTCGGTGGCCCATTGGTAGACGCGTGTTTCAGTCCTGAAGATGACTGTTTCAAATCAAGCAGCTGCATAAGGATTTTTTAAAGTTCGATTATATTTCAAACTATACAAATAATATACAAAATCACAGACTGGATATCGAATAGAATTTAATTGGTATTTGTTTGTCACATTTTAGAAATATATTTACCTTTATGCTTCATTATCAAAGCAAACGCGATTTAAAAAAAAACAGTAAAAACTTAAACCGCAAATATATTAGCGATCGAATAACGGTGTTTTAGTGCGCCGGTGGTCGTTGTTTTATTTCAAGCTTGTGACAAATCACTCTAAATTGAGCTTTTTGTGCAACAAGAAGGAAAGCTTCGTTTAGAAGTGACGCAAATATAAGCTCGAGCAACTGTAGAACTTCAATATCAAAAGCGACGCAAAAAAAAGGACACAAGAGGACGTCACACTGTGATATATTGCAGACATAAATATGTTCCATGATCATCATTATTCATTATATTTTCTAAGACGCGAAGAACATGGCGAATGGTTGAATCTCTTCATAATAACAAACAGACAATAATAGAAACAATGATTTATTTTATTGAATATATACAATTAAAGAAATCTGAAAACTTCGATTAATTATTAATATTGACTATTATCGGTGGTTTGACTTAGTGATAATAAAGTATAGAAGACAGCGGACTAAATGGCCTCATTGTATGTAAAAAGTCGCTATAAGTGACTAATACACGTTCTGAGGATGCAAACGGGCGGCCTGAATCCTGCTTGTCTTTTATTCCAACCTTGGTAACTGTCCTGTATTACCCACTGGATTTATTCCGGTGAGCTCAAGTATGGATGATGTGATCTGGAGGATTCAAAGCGAGTGGCAGATGGCGAATAATTCTGGAGGCCACTACTTGTTGTAAGGGGCGGATATTGTAAATTATAATGTTGATGAACGAGTCATTTCAGTGGCCAAGTTGGTGCGATCACTTTTGAAAAAAAAAAAGAGAAAAATAATTAGTTTTTGAATAAAAAAACGTGTAAAAATATGAACCATACTACATAATAGAAGAACAAGTGATCAAAGAATGAATGTCCTTATTTATCGCAACTTAGATAGCCTCACAATTTCCAATAAGAACGGAAAGAGCAATTTGCCGACAATACGGCTAAAAATAAACTGTCAAGATAAATCTTTGAATCAAAAGAAATCTATATATAATAGATAATTTACGTCCTGAGCCAATATGATAAAACAATAAATAAACTGATAAATTCGATCGTTACTCAGTATCATTTTACTAAATAAGTGCTAACACAACACAAAGGTTAAATTTCTGTATAACGAATGTTTTGCTATCCCGAACAAACGTTCAAACAATATTTGATCATATCTTTCCTATATTAAAGTGGTGGTCCCACAAGTTTTGTTATAAGAAGATATGTATGGTATTAATATCTCAATATCACAGTTAGTCGAAACGATATAATTTCAATTAAAACCATTTCGCATTGTATTTTAAAGAATATATATCTTTACATTTATTAAAAAAAAATCTCTTTGTGTAGGAATAAAAATACTTTTTATGAGTTATTGTATTGGCAACACAAACGCCCTCCTCCGAAAACAACTTCCCAAGCTCCAAAATTTTCAGCGAAGTTTTCTGAAATGTTTTCCATTTACTTTATATTAATTTCTCCCAAAAATTGGAATATTCCTGAAAACATTTTCAAAATTGAAACATACATTTAGCCTTTAAAAGGCTTTGTTATGATATTTATATTTCCGTTGTAGAATATAAAATGATTGATGTCCTTATGCCCATTAAGATTGATAAATAGTTTTAATATAAGGGTGTCAAACCTTTACAATAAAAGCGTTTTATTTAATTGTCAAGCTTTTTATGTGTTAATGGTAGTTTACAACAGATTAATTATTATTGTATTAAAACCATAGACTTATATATTAATCAATGTCACATCTGGGGCCATTGTTACCCACGTTTAATGAATCATAGAACTCATGATTATATTAGCAACAGATCATTAGGAATTTGCTAGAAATTACGTACGTATTTCATGCTTGTTGACATTACATCGGTTTAGGAATGGTTTGTCGAATAGAAAAATGTTCAGAAGATACAAAACAAATATAATTTAAATACACACATCTAAATATATCGATTTTTGAAAATAAAAAGGGCGTAACCCACATAGAACCAATTTTACAGGAGGCACAAAAAACGTTTAATTATTGTAAGCCAGTCAAAACACTACATAGGCACAATCTTGGAGTGCGTTAAGACCAAAACTGGTGTTTTATTTACTAAATCCGATTTAAATCAAGTTATTTGAGAAAAAACCAATATTATTGATTATGTGGAAGCCCTTTTTCTTGGCCGCTAATTTCACATGCCATCCTTTTTCAAACATAAATGCTAAATTCAGATATTAATTCGGCATTTTCATGGTATGATCTTTTGATAAAGCGTGTAATAAGCTGTATACATTCCGATTACCGAACAAAAGCTATTTAAAAAAATGATATGAAAGTACCTGAGCTATTTTCTTTAAATCCATATGATTGCTGGATTATGGTAGAATAGAATTACAGTGTATACTATTATATAATAAACTATATAATTAATTGAAAACAAGTATTATTGTTTGTTTAAATCACGCACCGTGAATATTCGATAAACCAATCCTAAAACAACGATTAGTTATTAAGCTGTCATTGTTTACTCATTAAAACAATTACGCATTTAAGAAAGCTTACATTACAGCCTGATTGATTGGTGGTAAACGTGACGACGATTGAGTGATTCATGAGACTCGCGATTATGTTAGCACTAAGTAATTGCGGATTTGCTAGAAACTCCATATAAACTTCATGTTTGTTAACATAAATTTATTAAGACACGACTAAAGCAAAAATAAACACATTAAAGACACCCGAAAGCTCGGTCTGCATCGCATAACATTTACACGAACTGCAGCAACTAAATATACCATATTTATTATATTATATGAATGTGAGGTCTCAAAAAATAATAAAAAATAAGCCAAGACTATATAAATGAGTCGGCTATTATTATTATTTTCAGTGTGGCAATACTGTCGAAACATTACCAAGTAGTAGAAATACTTTTTTTACAATATCCTCTACGAAAGTGTAGCATATGTATCTCCAGACCGTGAAGATTTCTACTTTAGAAACGAAGTTTATTTATAAAGATTTCCGCACTACGATGTATTACATTTATCATTAGATATAGTCGGGCATCCATTCTTGACTATCGATTGTGGAAAGGAAAAAGGACGTAACCCTCAAAGTTTCAAAATAGTTTTTATTTGATAATCAGAATGTATACAAATAAATACACATTCTACCAGTAGGATATAAGCTGATAATGCCGAAATAGTATCTATATTGAACTTTTAAGTTTGAAAAAAGGATTGTCTGTGAAATTAAACATTACTAAATAAAAAAGGGTTTCCACCTAATTCTTCACCTTCATTTTTTTTTTTTTAAATAACCTCTAAAATAATCAGTATCATATTGAGTAAAGGTTCAAAGGCAATTAAAGGTTTTTTTTCTTAAATGACTTATTAAATTAACATCAAATTGAGTAAATAAAATAGTAGTTTATTCTAAGACACTTTAAGGATGTTTCCATGTAATGTTTTGACTTTAACTTAAAATCATTAAATAAACATTTTTTGTGCCTCCTGTAATATTTTTTTAATCTTGGTCACGTCCTTTTTTTCCCCACGGTAGATTTTCTTTAAATACTGCAGCAGTGAAATTAATACTTGCAACTTATAAATCGAATGCGTGAACTCTAACCTCTCAGCCATCGAGAGAGAAATGGATTAACAAAGTAAATAGCATCTTCAAATAAAAAGCTCGACATTTAAAACAACCTAAACAAGTAAATTCAAAATATGAAAACAAATATGACGCTTTATATTGTACCAAACAGGGCTGTGAAAGCTGTTTTGATGAAATCGTTTTCACTATTTATTTACACACAAAATGTTCAAAGTTGTTTATGTTATATGGACGAATATAGCTGTGGACAAATATTTAACTTTAGTATACAAACAGACGCTGTCGCAAAAACAGATATTTGAGTTGAAAATGCATCAAGTGATGTTTACTGATGAAAACACAAATTCTCGAAATAGATTACCACAAAACTGCGGAGTTACTTGCGTGGACAGGCATAAGCGAAATAGAATTCATAATGACGCGAGTTTTCAATTACGAAAAGTGTATTTTAATGTTAGATAATCGTCCGTTTAAAACAATTACTAATGAAGAAGCAAAAAAACTCTGTCATATTTCTAAATATCAACTCATGTCTGAAATTGTAATGTATGTACGTACATACCAAATACGTTTGAAGTGAATTTCGCTGGGGAATAGTTAAAACATATTGCACACCCAGAAGTACACTGTCGAATATGGATTTTAAGAGTTATGCATGCGGTTAAAGTAAAATATAGAATATGGATGTTAAGAGTTATGAATACAGTTAAAGTACACTCTTTTCTCTACCCGGGGAGTACTCTGAAATATTCCTACAAATTGTATTTAACGAAATATACTGAAAACTTTTGTATTCTTTTAAATGAATAGAGAATAATACACCAGTGAATATGGTACGACAATGTTCTTCTTAAATCTTTAATGATCCTTTTTCTGTAATAACAAACAAATGATCACTGTAAAGCCATTATATTTTAAATCAAGTACATTAACATGGATGGAAAATTTTGAATACGACGCTGTACTTCTTCTTCTTATACCATGTTCGCTCGCGGAGTGGAGCATATGTATCTACGCAGTGTGAAGATATCTACTTCGGAAGTGGTGTATATGAATCCCCGCAGTGTGATGAATTGTTTTTCAGACAATTTCTCACCCAAATGGGCATTCAGTTCTGCATTTTCGGATTTTTAAAATCCGACATATGGGGAATCGAGCCCGTATTCCCCGGATTGCTAGGGGCGTACGCTATCAACTGCGCTGCCTGGGAGACGAGAGTTAGGATGAGATAGTGAGTCGTAAAACTTTGTTGTTGAATATCGATGGCTTAAAATGCAAAGTTGATAAGTCTACATTGAGCCGAAAATGACTTAGTAAGCTCAGGACCTTGTTACACCACGCTTTATGCGTGTTCTCTATTAATTTGACAATGCTAAGTTATTTAAATACATCGAAAAAACGGCGCGAGAAAATTCGATAACTTAATTCAGATTTAAAGACCTACACTGCAAAATATATAACTTTGCAATTTTGTATCTGTCAAAAATATCTCTTTCGTAAGCTAGGAATAAATCGTTTAAAATGTGTTTTTTTATAAAATAATGTCAAAAACACGTAGGAAAATAATCAGTTTTTACAATCCACTGTAATATTATAAGAAATGGACAAATTTGGTCTTTAAGCCATCAATAAGGAAATAACATTAAAATGTCTTCAGTTTATTAATATATAAAAATAAATTCCGTCATTTCTTTGAAGGAATGTCAACAAAATTAGTGTCAATTAAAAAATATATAACGTCACAAAATACGACCGACGTTCAATATGTTTTCTTTGTAGCTAAGACGGCTTGGAAAGTATATTATATATGATACGAGTCTGGAAAATCTATCTCTGGCACTTTGCCGAGAGTGTTATGGCGAGATGCATTTAATCATCGAAGATTTCAAGAGACGGAAGGCGTGCAGTTAGAAAATCCAATAAAATATTGGACTGCTGCCCTAGTTTTGGAGCTGACGAGAATACAATGAGAGAGCGTTTTTGATGTTTTTGAATTCGTTATATTGTTATGTAAGAAAATCGATAACAGCTTCTGTAACGAAATTAGTCATTATAAATCGCATACTAGTTATTTATAATAAAAATTTAAGACAATTTTTCGTTTCTATTATGTCATACTCGTAACATACTTTCGTGCATTAGTATGCACCCTTCAAAGCTGGAGATTGCGGATTCGAATACCACATCTGCAGAATTAAAAAAAAAAAAGATGCAAGACAGGATGAATTGAGAATTTTTTTCATACCATGTTCGCTCCCAAATTGATATGGTACATAGAGTATAGAATCCACTTCGAAAATGGAGTATATACATATCCTCAATGTGAAGACGTCTTGACAGATTATTCTTTCACGAGAATTGTTTGTCAGATAATTGCTGAACCTAATAGGCATCTAGTCCTGCATTTTCGGATTTTCAAAATCTGACAGATGATGAATACAGCCCGCATTCTCCGAATTGCTAGGCGCGCACGCTACCAACTACGCTACCGAGGAGAATTTGAGAAATTAGCTGACAGTTGATTCTCGTAAAAAGATCTGTCAACATCTTTACAATGGTCTATTTCTGGTGTGGTAATTTACACATTGGTGAGATCCACGTGCTCCACTAATGTGTCAATACATATTTTAATAATAGTTTGGTACTGCGCACCAAATGGGTTACAAAATTAGATGACAAACAATCCCTTTAAGGAAGTCATCATATTGTGGAAATCTATATGATTCTAAAAATAAAATATTCAATCAATTATAAAACAACCTGTTAAACAAAGTTTACTAA
>JAGVSQ010015779.1:0-10002 GCA_022683975.1 Rhyacophila evoluta
CCGTTTTTGAAAACTTTCAATACCCGAGTTATCTCGGGCGTGTCCGGGAAGTGGTCAATATATATTTTTTAATTTATCCATATTTTGTTGTATAAAATAGTTTTCGTATCCATTATTAGTTGCCACAATAAAGCTTTTTTATTGAATTTTTTACTCTGTTTCCAGCGAAACTGTCCTAAACTCCCTAAGCAAATACACTAAAATTGCATATTATGATATAGGGATATAAGTTATACACATTTTATAATGATAAACAACTTTTCCCAATTATACGGACATTGTTATGGCTAAGACTATTAAGTTCTTATTTTATACGACTAGTTATTTAGTAAAAAAAAATCGTTGGTATGCAGATATTGAATGTTAAATAACTGTTGAAATTTGTATCAGTTAGTACGTGTTCAAGAAAAGAAAAATAATTATAACATTGTACTGCATTAATTATTGTAGTTTTAAAATCGTTTCAATTTATAAATCACTTCTAAATTTAAATAACGTTTAGTCGATTTAAAAAACCGTTAATCACACTAATTAAAGATTGCGTTTTTTCTTATATGTAAGAAATATTCGAGTACTATGTTATTATATAGCATTTTAGTTAAGTATATTTACAGCTATAACCAAACAATAGATTGTCGGCACATTACCGCTAAAGGTTAACCCATTGGCCGCTAAACCAGTTCACCTACAATCGGGTTGGCTGATTGTTTTGTTTTTTTGCAAAAAAGTGGCAAGAGCAGGTATTTTAATAGCCATATTGTTCGCTGTGTTAATAAGTGGTACAACACATAAGTAAACAATCTTAAATTTTAAATAAGAAACGAATGAAATATGGAAACTAGAATCAAACCTATTTTGAATGGATTATTGTTATAAGTGAAAAACAATAGAAAACGAAACGTCTAAAATACTTGCACTTATTTGTAAAATATTTATATAAAAATGCCATTTAGCGTTGAACATGTGCAGATTGGAAGAACATCCTTATATTATGACGGAATTTTCTACAACTTTTAACATGACCAATCTTTAATAAAATTCGAATTATCTTTGCTGTTACACATATTAAAGAGACAAAAGGCGTATTTAAAATACTTTCGATATTCGGTATAATAACTTATCAAACTGAATTTATTTTTTATTGGCGAAATAATACAAAATAAAAATTGTACAATTGCAATTGAAGGTTACTATGTAGAAATATAATATTTATAATAATAAGAAAACTAAATCTGATTCCACATTTTCCTGGTAATAGAGATTTATATATTTTGATGTGTATTTAAAAATATACATTCGAAACAAAAAGGGACACGTCAACTTGCATCACTTTCTTTACAAATATTTATATAAAACACATTAATTAATTCATGATAACAGATTACTAGTTTGTGTCTTCATATAACTAATGTATAATGGCTCTGATTCTGCTATAACGTGACTTTTATTCTGACAAGAAAACGAAGGGATTTTCCTACATATTGTATCAATCAACTTATGAAATGCTACGTTCGCATGGAATTATAATTTTAAACGAATGAAGAGTACATATCATCGTTCAGTTGTTAAAACATCCGATGTGACAAAAGTGAAATTACAAGGAGATTGAAAAAACCGCGTCTTATCTTAATAAGAAATGTTATATTGGGGATGTCTATTTTTAATTATATTTTAATTCAGGTGTTATAAGTAACACTGGAGGCTTTACTAAATTATGCGTTATAATATGAAGAAATACAAAATTGAAAAATATCACAACTGAGATTTTAAAATCAGTGGCGTAGCTACTGAGGAGCAGTTGGAGCGAACTGCTCCAGGCGCAGGAATCATAGAAGGCACAAGTTCCGGTAGGGAGTTAAAACTTTAAGGTAGCGTGAGAGATAAAGCAGAGACGCCATAATTTTTCGAAGAAAGTATTAAATTGTAATTAAACGAGAAATAGTAGAAGGCGCAACAATTGTATCTGCTCCAGAGCGCTGAATATGTAACTACGCCACTGTTTAACATCAAACGACGATAATATTATGTACTCTTCATTATTTTAAAATTACATTTTTATGCGAACGTGGCATTTCACTGGTTAATTAATTTAATATAAAACAGTCGTCATAGTTAGAAAATGTTTAGAAATATTGGCATGAGCTGTGAAGCTTGCAAAAAATTATAGACAACACTCAAAAAGTATTTCTGAAAGTTGGCATTGGCAACTTTTAACACCAGGAAAATGTTGTTTGAAAAGATAATAATCGGTGTTCACTCAGTAATCTGGTTTGCGGAATATCTCAGAGGGCTGGACCGATCGGTAAAGCCGTGTTGGTACAAGAGGTAATAAT
Organism: Rhyacophila evoluta; assembly: GCA_022683975.1. Taxonomy (NCBI): domain Eukaryota; kingdom Metazoa; phylum Arthropoda; class Insecta; order Trichoptera; family Rhyacophilidae; genus Rhyacophila; species Rhyacophila evoluta. Next base: position 2,334 of record JAGVSQ010015779.1, read on the forward strand.
TATCTTGATCAAAGAGCGCTGGCTCACCGCTGTGGGTCTCATGTTGGCTCAGGCACCTACCAATTATGCTACAATCACTATTATTGGACACCCATTCAATACGTCAGTATTTTCTCTTGGAATGTTGGGCCAATATAGAGCGCAAGAAGGCAGGTTCAATGATGTTAGTATAACGACAAAGTTACGTTAGTTTTTTACATTTAATGTCACTCCATGACGAACCAGGATAATGAATGTGTCCCACAATATACATCACCACGTTTCCACCAATAAATTGTTTATAATTATAAATATTTTAAACATTTTTTCCCATCTTCTCTCCGCAGATTGTCTGGAAGAGTAGTATGGACGTAATAACATGTTAATATAAATACTAAATAGATCTATCAATGATATGTGGAAGTCATAACAATCATCATTTATTTTTAAGCTAGAACCAAATACGTAAAATATACGGAATATATATAAAGTGTTGACTTCAGCATTGAAACATTCTCTTTCGATAATTCTTATAGTTTGTAAAGAAACGAAAGATAATTTATATTTCTGACCATAGAAACTCATAAAATGTAACATACATCAGTTCTCCTCCTCCTGTCAAGTACTCCTTTCACTCCGAAATCACATGAGGTAATGTTAAACACATTTTTACGAATTTGGAATAAATTTTCAGTTTATTTTGTTCGTTGTTTGGAAATAGAAGAGATGTGATACAAATCGGCATATCCAATTTGATTAATTTTATGATATCCGTTGAATTCAATGCGGTGAAAGATTTTAATGTTTAAAAGTGTGTGCGTAAAAAATAACTCACTAATAAACGAATTAAGTGGAGATATATCAATATTTTATCTTGATTTTAAACCAAAATAAACGCGTGAAAGCATCTTGAACCATTTGGTTGCTACACAGCGATATATCGTTGCCGATTTTCCAGGAACACGTAACTCTATTTTTGGTTATAGTTACTTTTTACAATCTCATATCATGAGCACATTTTTGCATTGACGCATATATTTTACGCACTTTATAAACATATGCATCGGCGTAAAAATGTTTCAATGATACGAGAGATTGCAATAAGTAAAACTGTGCATTACAAAGTGAATTGGATCGAAAAATCGAGTTACGTATTCTTGCAATATTGTTGACGATATCATCGTTCGTAATATCAGCGAGAAATATTAACTACGATTATTGTGCGTAGCTTTTTTAAATACATCATCCATTTAAAATGAAAGGTTCTATGTAATAATATTGTTATACTCTTAAAGAAAAAATAATTATACATGGTTCTTTGATGGAAAATTTCGGCATAGCAGCCTAAGGATTAATGATATTAAATCAAACCTTTGTTATTTCTTTTTCATTTGGAGACCTCTCTGATGGGAGGGATTCATCCTAAAATGTATTATGCCGCGTAGTTTACGCTAAAAATATGTTAACGTTACTATTGCCTGATATTAATCGGAAGTCTTTTAAAACTTCGTAAACACTCACATAGTTCTTTCTCACTCCTTATTTTATTTTCGGTTTCGTTCTTTGCATATTTATAATTATACTGACAGAAAGATTTTAACTAAGTACAAGGTATATCAACAAAAATTTGTATCAGAAAATTGTATTTACACTTAACCTGCAGGCTTCTTTTGGCAAATTCACAAAATGCAGCAGTTTCCAGCAGGCCAAGTGTTAATATATAAATGGTAGTTTATTGTAAAATATTTGATGACATAAATAATTCATTAAAAATATTCAAAATTAATTACCAAATGATGATCAACTTTTTACACAAGACAGATTTCAATCGTGCCGATCGAGAATTAAAGAATCATCAAAACTAATAACAATTCTCAGTAGGGCTACCATAAACAAATTGAAGCTTATAAGTTTAAGTATTAAGGCTTCACACTACACGCGACGACTGTTTATAAATCACATCGATATGCAACGAAAAATTATCTAAAATTTAACTGAAAGAATGATGAAAATTAACACTTCTCAGTAATGCTACTACATAAGATTTTAAAGGGTATAAGCATTAAGGTTTTTTTCTATATTTTTTCAAATGAAAATATAGTCATTATTTTTTACGATAAAAATGCTTATATCACAACTGATAGTCAACTGTAATAAGGTGTGTATATAAACGGTTTGCTTTACGTAAATTCCATACATTATTGTTCATTTATGTAGCAAACAGTAATTACGAAAATCACCTTCATAGAGAAAATCAAATTGTCTATTACGTATCTGTATACGCCGTTATTACGGAATCACGACATTTCAGCGATGTATTGTAATTTAAAAATCACAAAATTGATTTTGAATAATTTAATTTGATGAGATATTTCGGGGTAGGACGATGTTTATTTCATTTTATAATTTCGTCATCTATAAATAATGCTTTTATTTACTTGCTTTGTAAACTCAAGGCAAATTTCATTTCGCTGGAGGCTTAACCTTACGTTATTTACACAACAAAAGCTTTGGGCGGGATATATATTTAAATTTTAAGAACAATATATTTCTATTACAATGCTGTCGTTCTCTTCTAAATGTGGACAACAAGGATGGTATAACCGGTATTAACTGAATCGTATACCGGTATTTTCGACATAATGCCAACATATTGGATACAATAATATTAATAATATATTTTATTAGCTTTGGTAAGAAACTTTTGGATTGTCATAATGTACGATTTATAATAATTTTAGGCCTCATAAAGAGGGATTTACAGTGTATGTAAAAAGTTTTAGTACTTGAAAAAGACACTTTCATTGTGAGTGTGTTAGTGTTGTTGTTCATCACAACGATACCGTTAAATAAAGCTTTAGGTTAGTTTTATGTATGCATTGATTAAGGTGATATTTGACAAAATGGTCAATTAGCTTTCGATACTAGTTATATGAACTCATTTATTGACGACACGTGTTTCGTTAACATGGTGAATATTATCTACTTCGAGTAGTAGAAATCTACAATAGCACATATTTCTATTTTCAGTCTGTGGAGAATATATACGCAGTTTTAAAAAAAATAAGCATTTGACCTTTGGAAATAAGGACTCGTCTTGAAAAAATTTTTCACGAGGACTGCGTAATCTGTTAGAAATTCAGTCTCAGTATTTAAATCTAGCAGCAGTGGGTTCCGAATCAGCAACTTCTGACACCAAAACGCGTTATTCTTTAGAAATTGACATGCTCCAAAAAAGAAATGAATCCAGATATAACCGTATGTAGATTTTCATTTTTTTTGACTTTATAATACAAAATACCGACTAACCGGTATTGTTAGTTCACAACCCTAGCTGACATGTCATGTCACAGATTAAAAAAAGTCCTTACATCGATGATGTGATGTTGTGATATATGAATTCAAATAATTATTAATGCCTGTCTTTAAAAATAGTATGACATTACAAAAACTGATTATTAACTATAAAAACTAATTTATATTATTATACAACATATCGACAATATTACTACAAGCTTTTGATGCCAAATTATTTGAATGTTAAAAAAACTAAACAACTTCTTACGACGTAATAATTATTATTGTCCAGGGATTTTTTAAGCACGCTTAAAAATGATAAATACGATTTTATTTTTATAAATTATGTACGCTGTAATTTCAGCCATGACTAACTAATACCTAATATAAAACAACAAACCCCCAAGGATGATTGCAGTTCAAAATATTTACTTAAAACATTTGTCTTTTTAAGTAGTTTAGAACGAATGTTTTAAAGGAAGATGAAATAGCTATCACAAAGCACCTGAAAGTATGGGAAATACAGTGTATTTAAAATGTCTAAATTATTAAAATTATGACAATGTTATGTATGGGTGAAAAGCCTACGATAACTAGAAAAGTGTGGATGAAAATTTACAAAAAAAAAAATTCAGTTAATTTATGTCATGAGTATACTTGAAAGATTGAATCTCTTTAAATCAGTGATTCCCAAAGTGGTTCGTACCGACTCTAGGGGATCATGTTAACTTAAAATTAATTTGGGAGTCCGCGAAAGGTTTACACGCGCGAGAAAAAAAAACGAGAAATATTGTGAAGTATGAAGTAACATGAATCTGAAAACACTTAACACTGAGCGCACTCTAACCTCTACAGTCTCTAGGATACCGGGAAAACAGCCTGACAACCAATTCCCATGAAGAATAAACCCTGATTGTAATATTTCCAAATAGTTATGACATTTGAATTGACGCGGAGCCGATTTTCCACACTCAAAGTGTTAGAGGGTTGAACTAGGAATATCATAGATGAATTGCGACTATAATGTAAGGAATCAATGCTGTATTTATTTAAAAATTCATGGATAACTATATTATCTCCCCGGCAGCGTAGAGGTTATCGTTTGCGCCTAGCATCTACGTAATCCAGGTTTGACTCTCACATCTGTCGAATTTTCAAAAATCAGAAAATGCAGGACTGGATGGCCATTGAGTTGAGCGATTGTTTGACAACCATATATTTTAATTTGTTCACAGTTATTTATATCATTTGTACTAATCAATTAGCCACATCTATTAGATACATCTTAAGACAGGCATGCCTTTTATATTATACATTATGGTTACAAATTCAATGATAACTTGTTAAATATGTAAAAATACAACATTGTATTGTATTTTATGATGATAATCATTTAATATGTGATTTCATGCATATTTATTTATTTTAAGCATAATAAAGAATGCAGTAATTAAGATAAACATTTTCTCATGTAAAAAATATTAAAGATTTTCATAATGATTTAGTAATTATAATTAATATAAAATATGTTTTACCTCACATGTAAGTTTTAAAAAAAAATATCTCTATCACGATGAGTCACTTGTCAATCATTCACATCGTCACTATGGATCTAAAAGTCACCAATTAATAACTATATGTTTAATATATAATTATAACATATGTTTTTTGATTGCAATTTTAAATAAATAAATGCAATACAACGCCATTCTAGGATTGGTTTGTCGAATAGACTAAGTGTCGATGTTCAGTAGAATAAAAAGAAATTTCTTTTAAATACATGAAGGTATCTTTTTTTAAGCCATATGATGGCTGTATTATGAATTACATTATATAATATTGTATAATCTATCCAACTAATTAAAAATGCTTTTTGTTTTTCAAATCACACACCGTCTATATTTAATAAATCAATACTATAACGACAAGATATCTATGTGATAATGATTCTTGTTTATATTTATTAGTTGTATTCGAAAGTTTTAAAGTTTTTCAATATAATTATGACACAATCAGATCGTTAAATTGTCTAAGTTTATAAAAATAATCAGCAAATACATTTAGTAATTATTCGCAATGCAGGTTTCTTTGAATTAAAGTTATTAATATCGACCTTGCGTCTTAGTAATTATGTACTTTTAGTTAGTGACTTTTCGCTCTACAGTGACGATATAATCTTTAGTTCATTTACTAATTAAATACATACAAAAAAATATCGGAGACTAAAATATGTTTTTAACCATGTCCGCTCGTGTTGGAACATATGGATCACTGCAGTGCGCATATTTGTTTTGAAGAAATATATAGGATTAGTTATTAGCCAATAGCATAATGCATTCATTGTCCATTTTTGATTTTACTTTAATCTTTGTATATCTCCAGGATTTGATCATGCAACATCCAGTCTCAGTGATCTATCATTCACAAGGGCGTCCCCACAATCGGAGTCATAGCTCGATAGCATTATTCGGCGACGGTCATCATTAGGATATTATTATTTTTACTATGTTTGCTCCGAAATTGGAGAACACAGATCTCTGCAGTGTGAATATAACCACTTCAGAAATAAAGAATAAGATTCTCTATAATATGAATACTAATTTTGGGAGATTTTATTTCACGAGAATTGGTAGTCAAAAATTAGCCTAGTCGATTGGGGTTCCTGCATCTTTGGACTATTATTAATAACACAATTTTCGGCATTGAATCCATTTTTTGTTTTGTTTTGCTTATATAGTCCGAGGAAGCTCTCTTGAACATTTACATGTATCGGCTTTTTTCATTTTAAAAAAGTCGGATTGAAACAATATTTAATTTATTATTTCCCCTCAAGCACATAGCAGCCCGAGCAACTGCACATGTTGCTGGTACCTTGAGCCGACTCTGATTACTTGGACTACCAGTGATCCACGGACTACAGCTTACGAATTAATTTAACAACCGTTTTAATACATGAATGTAAGTATTAACCATTAATGAATACAGATTAAATCCAAACTATCGATATTAATCGATGTTGCTTTATTAGTAACTTGAATATACATATAATAAAAACAAGTTGTTAATTTGTAGAATCTAATGCGTCAATGTGATCACAATTAATCTCTTACATTCCTATTCCAAGCGGTGAATAAAAAAAAATATTTTTTCGAAAAGTATTTTTCACGTGCATTTAATATGGTAATTACATACAACTGTAATTAATCAACGTCTTCCTTTAATGGCAGGTCGTGATTGAAATATTGTTTCACGTAACCCAATGCCTTGCATTACTACGTGTTATCGAAAATCGAAAGTAAACTGTTTTCAGTTCGATTTCTTACTTCAATTTTAAAGCTCGAAATTAAAAAAAAAAACAGTGCAGGCCAACATAAAAACTGTGATATTTGTTTTTTTGTTGTAAGCAACATTGCACGTAGTACGAAGGTGAAGAAAAATATAAAATGTTGTTATTCCTTTCTTCAAATAATTACTCAATTAAGTGGAGCATATGGATCTCAACAGTGTGAAGATAGCTACGCAGAAATGACGTATATAAATCCCTGCTTTGGCAAGACTTATGTTGATAATTTTTTTCACGATAATTCATTGTTAGACAACTACTCGAGCCAATAGGCATACACCTAAATGTGCCCTCCATCCACCCGCCCCGTCGTTACACCTGATCTAAATTAAGCGTATCCCGGAACACTGATATTGAGAAGCAATCTAATTTATTTGACGGGAATGTCTCGGAAGTGAATATAAATTACCCAAAAATTTGCCACCCACTCAAGTGTGATGAAGTTAATTATAAATATAATGAGAAATAGAGACGCATTTGGTCAAGAGATTAACTCCGAAAGTGGAACATAATATACATCTCAACAGTATGATGATAGCCACTTTATAAATGAAGTACAATATATTGATCTTTGCATTGATAAGACTTATTTTGACAGCGTTTTTCCCGTGAATTGTTTGTCAGACAATTGCTCGACTCAATGGGTATATAGTCATACGTCTTTGGATTTTTAATCAAACTGATTTTATAATCGAACTCGCAATCCCCAGATCTGAGGCTCTCACGCTGACCTATCGCCCATCTTTAAAATACAGATATTAAATACAGAGCCGACTTGCGTATCAGAACTGTCAAACTGCAGCACGCCCTATTTCCACTTGACATTATCGAGAACATTGATTATAATGAGTCCTTTTATCTTAAATTCTTTCTTTATACTTGTAGAACATATAATCCTTAAGCTTAATGTCAGAAGCCATGAAAAAAATACAAAAGCTTTATCTCTAACTTCAGCACGTTTGAGTGTGTGACACAAGTCTCGGGTAAATTGTAACATAATATTAACCTTTACCACTCGAGACATTTTTACGTAAAAAGTATATTTTCAAT
>JAGVSQ010015781.1:0-10001 GCA_022683975.1 Rhyacophila evoluta
ACAGTGATCTCACATATGGAAGTTTACCAGTTTTAAATAATTCAGAATTTAAAGACTTTAGAAAATTTTGTAGGAAAATTCGTTGTTATGCAAAAAACGTAATGTGTGATTTGATTATTTTGCAAAATTGTAATTAAAATAACAAATAACACTCACCTTTTGTGAATTAATTATTCGTCTTGACCTCGTAAAGATTAAATACTTGTATCGTATGAAAGATAAAATCTTAATGAGTACACTAATAAAAATAGAGTGAGCGCTTTCTCGAAAATAAAAGCCAACATCCCAGGTGACTTTTTTAATACCCTAAAAGCTTTGAAACGTAGAAACAATGACGACGATTTATTAAACAAAACTCAATTTCAAAGGCATTTATCAAACAGAATACACTGAAATGGTTTGTTATTTGTACGATTTTTAGGAAATATACGCTTTTAAATTAATTATGATGTTCAACTGTAGATATTCTAAATGCAAGAGAAGTGATGTTTTATTAATTAATTTCATATTAACCTCTCCCATTGTAACACATTTATAAATACGTTAGAACGATGAAAAAGGAATTTATAATAATTCTTTGAAAAATAAATAATGGCAACATTTATTTCCTCCGTATTTTTATATCAACTAATAATTATTCTTTATTTAAAAAGTTTACTTAGTTTATGGAATGATGCAATTTCATGACAGTTCATTATGCCATCTTAATTATTTACCTTAGTAACCGGTTACTAAGCATAGTCTAGATATGATTACCGATCTTTTCTAGTGTATTACAAGTAATAACCTAAAACACGCATTATCTAACACCTCGTTAGATAAGTTGCAGTCATAATTTAAAAATTTCTTACATTTCTTATAGAATCTTATGACGTATTGTATTTTTGTCATCTATTATCTCGGACGCTAGAAATAAATGATTGAAGTTTTCTAAAAACGTTTTGTAGCAATTAATGTTCATTAAGAGCTATCATATAATACCTAAAGAAAAGGCTTGATTTTTTAGTTTTAAGATTAAATAGTTTGAATATATAATAATTTCAGTTTAGAAAAGAGTAAATTTGGCATATATTTTATGCATCAAAATTCCTTTTCTATAAATATAAGAGCGTAGTGTGAACGTCTGTCGAAATTGATTTTCAGTACTACGGCTTTTTCTATAATAAATTAATCGAACCGTTTTTACTCGAGTTTTGTGGAAAATATATTGTAGCAACCAAATACAAATATTTTTGTATACATATAAAGAAAAAAATACCCGAGTGCATTGGAAATATACAGCGGATCATCTGGAAATAAAGGTAAGAAAATGGACAAATTTATTTCAGTGTGTAGTTTGATTTCTTTATTTGATGTCGCACCAATTAAAAATTGCTTCTTATTCATTATTAGAAATATATTATTATGTTTATGTTATGTATGTGTTATTTATAAGACATATTCGGTCGAAAACTTTGTAAGACAATTTCACCTGTATAAATATGATAATATCACAAATATTTATATAAAATTTTATACATAATACTAACTACATTTTGGTATTTGTATTACCACTTTTTTTACCGTGTTCGCTCCCAAAGTGGAATATATCATCATATTACTGGCAAAAGACATTAAAGTGAAAAAGTGAGTTTTGAGATAATCGAGTTTTAATGTTCGGGTCTCTCTGTTAAATACATTTACGACAATTTTTTAAGGTGACGTCGCATTATACCTTAAGAAATTATCGTAAAATATATTTAATAGAGAGACTCAAACTTTAAAACTCAATTATCTCAAAACTCACTTTTTCACTTTAATGTATTTTGCCAGTAATACGACGATATGGATCTACAGTGTAGATTCTACACAGTGTGAAGATATCCACTTCGATAGTGGCATATATGGATCTCCGCAATGTGAAGACATATTGATAGATTATTTTTTACGAGAATTGTTTGTCAGATAATTGCTCAACCCGATGGGCATCCAGTCCCATATTTTTGGATTTTTAAAATCCAACAGATGGTGAATCGAACCTCCATTCCCCGGATTGTAAGCGCCCACGCTACTAGCTAGAGGCTTCTAGTCTTGATATATATATTAGTCGCACAAATTCTTTGAAGATATGCGTTAAGTAATTAAAAAACATAAGATATATGCTGAACATTATTCCTAGCTTTGTAATCAGAATTGATGAAAAAATATCTTTTGTCACAATTCTTTCTTTAGTAGATAAATGTAGATAAAAATCAAATACGATTATTGTTGAATACGGCTAAATGTATTGTATTTGTATCAACTACAATGAAATAAAACCCGTGCTGATCATTGATAGTTTTTAATTACAGTAATACGTGCTTAGTTTTAATTCAACAACGTTATGGTGCTCTTTCGTGGCATTTACTCTAGACTATATTCCTACTATCCATGACTCTTAATGTCTTTCTATCGCGTGTTTTCATACACAATAAAGATACTTACATTTTATCTGATACCTGCCACTACAATACATTCCAAATTATAATCAAATAATACAGATGTTATTAAGTACATTAATAATCCTTGTTATTATGGTACATCAACAAATCGAAGACAGTTTTACGTAATTTTCTATTATTAGTTTCTTTAATCCTTTATATCCACTCTTTAAGTGGAGCATATGAATACCACATGCAAAAATTCTTGTGCTCTCCTAGGTCATACTTACATCCCGTAACTACGTCGAACACACTATATATAGATAATATTTAGCGGCTTTCCAGGACGCCAAAAACCAGTCGGCTTCAAGAATAGGCAGGTTAGGTTAAAACTCTCTTGAAACATCCGCAATATGTGGCCAAGCTATGTCCAAAGTAACAGCTCAAATTCATCAGTAATTGATAATAAGTTTGCGTTATCCGTTTTCTTATCTCCTCGTTACGTTACAAACGAAGCCCGCTTGTACCACTGTATCCCCGGAATCTACAACAGGAATCTGTGCTCAAAGCTTAGTATACAATTGCTTTGAGCCTTTTTGGGTGCCATGTTTTGCAACCGTAGAGCAGTACTGGCAGAATGCATGCATTAAGCGATTAAGCAGTTGAATAGGCAGCGTTGGATATTTATTTACCTTATACGACTTAAAAGTCTTTTCGCACGGAATTGAATATTGCTCCAACGATTCTTTTACATTCCTATAATTTCAACAGACAACAAAATCGATCTTTTATAGTGCACGAAAATTAATTAAATCCATTTAAAACTCTGGTGATTGGCAAAGCTTTGAATTCAGTAAACCGGCTCTAATCGCATGACTAACATTAATAAAAAAAACGTTATACGGAATTGTTCGTTGTTACATTCACAATGAACGCATTTTACGTTTGGTAAATGAACGTAAATGAATGTGTATTTTGCTCCGACTTCTGACAGCTTCTAAGCCCTGAAACATTTTTTTTTATTTAAATGTTAAATTGTTTTTTTTTAATCCTATTGGGACTTCCATTCTAACTCAGTTTATTGTTCGCGTTTTAATTCTAAAGGCTGTTAACAATAAAGGCGTGACTTTTTTATTTCGAGTGATAATTCAATGTGTATATATATATATTATTAGTATATATTCAATATTTAAAATTATTCATGCTTAGTTACATGTGAAATATTGGAATAATATACTTTGTTTTATAAATAAACAAATCAATTATAGAATTTTATTTAATTTATTTGGAATATTAAAAATTATAAGTTCAAAAAGTTTACAATGTAAAATTTAAAAATATTAAACAAGTAAAATATAAATTAATATATAAAAATCAACCAAGTTAAAGTAAAGAAATAATTTGAGAAAAGAATGAAAAGAAAAAGGCTCTTTCAAGAGAGGTAGACAGACTATATTCTAAAAATTTATGAAATAAAACCTAGCTAAACTCACTCTAGTGGAAGAAATTAATAACCGAGAGAATATCATTAAACAGAACAGTTGCAGAAGCAGAACCTAAGCTGGGAGGTTCCACCACCTTGGAAGCTTCTTCTTTTTATCGCTAAAACACGTTATTAAAATATGCTTATTTAACAACGGAAGGAATCAATTCAGGATCTATTAGAGATACCATGTGGTGGATGATTCCATTCATAAATGAAACACGTGTTGAGAAAAAATTAAATAAATATTAAACAATATTATACGATTAATCCCATCTAGGATTTTAAAATATGAGTATTTATCTATTTGGCGTATATTATAACTAATATGGATTTATTATGTATTACTTCGTTCGATAAAAATTTAACAAAACAAAACTTTACTTTTGTAAAACAATTGATTTATTAAATAGTTACGATTTTTAATAGTAAATATATTTTTTATAAGCAGATTAATAATTATGCAACGCTCGAAACCATTCAAACTATTAAAATCCGAATGAAAATTTTAGTTGAAAAAGTTTGAATAGTTTCGAGCTTAAAAACAAAATATCATATTGTTAATGAATAATACCTAATAATATTTTTTGCAACAGATACTATTTTCCAATCAATATCGCATTGAGTTTCCAATTTACAAAATGGCCTACTTCCTACATGTAATATTTGGCAAGTGCTGTTTTCGACCTTTTGAAAATGTGTATGTACTAAATAAGTATTATGCTAAGAAAATGTAGGTCCACGGCATTTTCCGAACTTTTATATTTTCAAAGTTTCATTATGTTGACCTAAAATCATATTGACTTCTAACCTCCTTTAAATTTACGGCTACATACTTTAGACTGATTTCAATATTCCTACAAGAAAATAACCTTATGCTACTTACGATACGATAGTTAATTGACCTTATTTTTAGTAACTAACATTTAAGTTATAATCCGCCATGCAAGTTTGTATGTATTCTAGTTCACAAAGTGTCTTTACGTTTCAACTGATACAGATTTCGATAAAGTCTTTTTTATTAAATAACTATTAAAACCAGCAATGTTGTACTCCACTGTAATTTAAGAGAAACACACTTATATTTACTAGAAAGATTTTGTTATGCAAAAAAAATTTGTGTTTGTACTATGTTTGAAAATAATTTTAATAAAATGTAGCCGAGAGATAAGCGTGCGCCTCTGGCATTCAGGTTGTGAGGGTTCAATTTCCACATATTTTGGATTAAAAAAAAATTGAAAATGCTGGAAGCTCATTGAGTTGAACAATTGTCTGACCACCAATTTTTGTGAAAAATACGATCTCAAAACATGTCTTATTGTGGAGATTTGTATACTTCCTCTTCTGAGTGGACATTCTTACAATATGCAGATCTTTCAGAGCAATCGTGGTAAAAAAATAGTTAGGTTGATAAATTAATTGTAATAATACTACTACAATTTTATTGTTATTCAAAATTGACTGAAAATGATCTCACTGTAAATAAGAATGGACATTTTTTTAATTGCATAGATAATTTATTTATTTAAAAGTGGTTTAGTATAGTTTTAGGTATTTGTGAATTTAATTTTCTATGACCTTCGTTGTTACTTCAAATATTTACGAAATAAACTATGAAGTCATTAAACACGTATAAAAATTGCAAATAAAACAAATCGATGGATTATATGCTCATATTGTAAATAAAATTAAAAGTCACGTAACACTTTTGCTTATAAAAATAATTTGCGGAATAGCAGAATCTTTAAGCTTTCACAGATGAAAACGAAGCAATACTTGAATATACATTCAAACAATCATTGTTTCTGAGCTTAAGCAAATTTTAATAATTTTACAAGGAGCATTGAATAAGCCCCGGCCCACTGGTGTAGCATCTTGTAAACACGACAAATAACAATATTAAAACGTTCATAACAAGATATAAAATTACGTTGCATAAAAAACATAGAAGTTAATTAACTTACATAATAATCTCTTTTAAGTAATGTCTTACGTAAAACATTTTATCCGTCAGTTGCTCAACTAATTGGATATCCATGTTTGAATCTTTGAATATTAAAAAATCTACTCGCTCACTACTAATCGGCCACCAAAACAGCAAGTTGATAATAAAATAATAGCTAAAATACAATTTTTTTAAAATCAGTTAATATCATGTTCAATGATTCCAAGCCTGGTTGTTTTTAAAACGAAATCCGTTCATACTTACTCACGCAGAATATATCTAATTTTAATGAATATGACCCTTTACTTTTACGTACCAGCATTACTTTGGCAGGTTCTACATTTTGAACCTTAATTTAGCTGATATCCCTGAATATCAAGTGTACGATTGTACTCGATTTTGTCATGTGATATAACCAATATTGACTCGACAATAATTTATTCCTCATATGAGTGAAAATTAAAACGTAATTAATCAAAATTATTAGGGCCATATCACATTTTCCCTACTCTTTTTTATTTTGTCGGATTAACCAAAACGCCTACAAAATGTTGCCGTACCGTGGAGCATTGTTTGCCTTTATTCCGTTGCGAATTAATTACTCAATCAATTTGCAATGTCGGGGTTAAGGTAATTGTTTCAACCTTTTCATTGCGGGTAGTGTTTTTCTCGTGCGTCACGCATTTTACGAGTCTTGCGCAAGGAAGAAGTTATCCAGCTGAGCTACAAGAATACCAAATAAAAGAAAATACTTAATCGAGTCATGGACAACGTTATAGTTATTTTACCTGTAAACGTATTCACTAATTTATCATTACGAGTGGGAAAAATAAAACCATGTTTTCTTTCTTAGCCGTGAGACGAATGTATCAAATAGAAAAACTTAAATATATTTCATGTTTAGAAATTGACCGCTCTGAGGCTAACCTTAACTTACAACATATTCGCCAGTTTGTAATTTAATTGTTAATCTTATAAATAAATTGTGGTCTAATTAAGTTTTTTTTAATTAATATAACCAAATCCGCTCTGAAAGTGGAGCAATACAATTATTTACATACGATTAGTAAAAGATATTACAAATTCTTTTTATTGAATTGGCTATCAGATAATCCTCATCTCATAAGACATGTATTCTCGCAACAAATCTGAATTTTGTAAAAATCCTCAATTACGAAATCGTGAATTTACCAAATGGACATTTCTATCGATATTAAAATTTAGTATAAAAATATATTTTTAGTAAAAAGTGCTGGATTTTTTAAATTCTACTAACCATCCAAAGTCTCAGTATGCGATAATCTAACTTTGCTTATTAACACCAACATTCATATTTAACCATCTAACTTCAAAGTAATTTTCTTAATATACATCACATGTGCCCTGATTGAAACCGACTATAACAAAACAGATTTTGGTTTCTTCTTCTTTTTTGCCATATCCGCTCCTTATACGGAGCATATGGTTGCTACATGGTGCCTCCAGGAATCTCTGTCACACGCCAACTGTTGTGCATCCTCCCAGGTCATGCCAGCATCTTTCAGTTCCGCCAAATACGTCCTAAGAATGGTACTCACCGGTCTTCCAGGACGCTGGAATTCCACCGATTGCAAGAATAGACAAATAGATCAAGAACGAATTTATTTATTTTTTCAAAGAATTGCTCGTGATGAAAATTAATCTTGCTATTGATAGTATATTTGTAACCATAACCACACAGAGAGTATATTACACGGATATTCATAGAGTAAAAATATCAGTTCCAGAAATATACTATAATTATGAACCTTTCAACATTTAACTTGACAGATGTTTTTTACGACAAATAGCCATCAATCAATTATTCAATCCATTGTATTTTATTGTACAATACAAATATGTTGACATAACATTAAGTTCATTACTCTTATGTTTTATAAAAACCTAAATATCAAACAATATGTTATCGAATATGTCGTTGAATATTTTATACTAACCGAAAAAATAGCTTTTACGTGCATCAAACAACTATCTGTTCATGAATCTTTCAATCAATATACCAATCATCCCTATACGTACTATCATTAATTGTATTATGTAATATTTTCTTGTTTATGTAGATATATTATTAGCCCGTATTTATCCATTGATTGATCAACGAACAAGCGTCCCATATTTGACTCACCTATAACTCACTATTTGACTAAAGTTATACTAATGGATTTCTACCATTCAGTTCAATACATAAACGTGTGTACTTTTTTTATAATAATTACCATAATATTCCCTTCTATGCTCACTAGACCTATCATTAACATGCCGCCATTTTGCGGGGTCAATAAAAAGTCTGTCAAAGCAAATAGTAAATATTTGATTGCGGTATTTTGTGGAACATCAATACATGTCTTTCATATTCAATGATGTGCCATTATGGACAATATTTTTATTTCATTGTACTTTAGCTTGAGTTTCATTCGCAAAGAAATAACTGACGGGCATAAAATTTATTTTCTAGTTTTAATCTTAGTTCAGATGGTGGGAGAATGCCATAATGTATTTAATATAATTTGTCTTCTTCTCCTTCTATATCAACCTGCAAGTAGTCAGTACTCTTGCGTTCTTTTGGAGTATACCTGCATCTTGCAGTTTATTTTGGAAATATTACAGTATTTAGCAGCCTTCTGGGATGCCGAAATTTAATTGGCTAGCAGAATACGTAGGTCAGATTGAGACACTTTTGAGGTGTCAGCAACACGTGACTAAGCTAAATTGAGTATTGCTGCTCTTTCAGTAATAAGTGGATAAATGTTCCGTTCTCTAATATAATTTATCAATATATTTCAACGGATAAAAAGTAACGTTCGTCTCGTGAAAAATCATTTTACAACACTAGTACACCCGGATTTTGTATAACACAGTATTTCTACAACACGGTTTTGATATAGCACGGTTAGGGATTTGTGGCAAATGTCATTTACAAATTAATTAACATGGCTAATTTGGACATAGCTATATCATACCATTACAAAAATATTCTATTCGTAATATTCGGCTTGAATCATGGTTGAAGAAATGAAAAATATATTTTAAGTGCTTGCTGATTAAACATGTGGCGAGAAGTTAGTGGTGAAAATAGTACCACCAATAGAAGATAAATGCGAAAAGATAATTAACATTTATCTCAATGTTGGGCTAGATAGTTGATATTCAATGTCCAAGAATGAATAAACACTTCACTTACCACAGTGAACATTTAAAGTCAAACAAGTCTACTAACTATTTTGTTTGAAAATTATAACATTCTTGATGTATTCAATCAACGAACAATAATTCCTCATACTTTCACACGACAAATTTTCTCTCTCTATTCACTCAGTTTGTACCCCTGGCCATCGCCAGACGTCACAATGACATACTGAGGTGCCAACATAAAAAATATAAAAGTGAAACGAAAAACATGTTCCGCCGGGAGCGCTCGCACGACTGACACAATGCCTCCTATTGCAGGGGCGGTACTCTTCACTCGGAATATAATAAAAAAGAATACGAATACAAAAGGATAAAGTAAATACACTCGTGTTACTATTTGTGGAACTCGAATCTGTAATTCTACGGTCTGTATAAATGAAACATGTTAACATTTAGCAAACTTCACATCGATGAGAATTATTATAAATACGTTTTTTAACATTTTCGTAGCTATAAAATCGTTCTTTATTCAAATAGTGGTTCAAATTCTTTTTCCGTTTCTAAAGAATGAAATATACCATACCATATAATACATATGATACCAGAACCGATTTCGCTGTCGAAAATATGGAAATTTTCAATTTAAGATGTTTCAGACAATGATTTTGAAGTCTATATTGGAAAAAAAAATTTTGGATTATTTAGATTACGTAATACATAATTGTTTTTTTTTATGATGAATTATTAATACTAGAGAAAATAAACTTAATCTGTGTGATAATACCTGGGAGGATGTTTAATTATTTTCAGACAAAATTTCAATTCAAAAAAATGATCGCAGTTTCATTAATGTTGGATTAAAACACATGGTGAATGATTTTTCACTAATTTAATAAAAACAGAGTCGTATTAAATAATAAAAAAAAACTTTATCCTGTCAAAATTTCGTATGTAGATTTAATAACGCCTAATATGCTTCTGTAAAAATATATATATATATAATTAG
>JAGVSQ010015782.1:0-10001 GCA_022683975.1 Rhyacophila evoluta
AGTATGTAAATGCACAAAAAGCACTAAACCCTAGAAAAACTTATCAAAGATGCTTCGACAGCAAGGTAAACAAGCACACTAGGGGGATGCGTGGGATAATGCGAAACACATGAGGCGCAGTAAACTGGTGGGTCGTGTGTAGCCGGCCGTTCCTCTTATCTCAAATTTTGCTAGTATTTCAAAGCAAAACTTCGCTCCATCAACGGCTTGTATCTCAAATACCTCGTATGTTAGGGCACTCGTATCTCGAGGTACCACTATATAGATAAAATACTTACACAAAAATATCATTTAAACTAAAATAATAAAAATATCTATTATCAATTCAGTTAGAAAGCATAACTCAGTTCAACCCAATTGATTTTCAAATTGCTGAATTTGCTAATCATTCTTTTATTCTAGATGTAACAAATGGATATTATTTCACTATTACTTTTTAAGATGGTAAAATCGTATAAAGATAATATCAGACTAAACAAAAACACAATGACTATAAAAACTATTTTTAAAGCAAAAGTGAAGTGTGTCATATAAAATTATGATGATATTATTACAAACATCAGTGTAGGTTTTATAAATGATGTTTTGAGCAAATTGCATATTTTTTTTCAGAGACTGAAAGAAAGTAAAGAATTGATAATTATTATATTTAATTTTACTTGATAATGTTTTTCTTTTCCAGTAGAATCGTTTTCGTAGTCTCTATGGTGTAACCAGTGTTAAAAGAAATAGCTATGTCCACCAAAAATATAATATCCATCACCAATTGGATGTAATCTATGTTCTTTGGTTGTAACACTCTTCCTTGAACACTAAAGCAAAGTCTTAATGGAGCGGAGATAAAGTAGATTGCATAGATGAAAGATAAAAATGATTCCCAGTACCATCTGAAACATGTCATTCATCGTTTTTTCCAATAGTGTTTATTTTATACATATATTATTTGCATTAATATTTTTCTTAAATACTTACCTGAATTCACTGAGAGGATGAATACGGATATATGTCATCGATTCAATATGCCGAATCCGTTCCCTTTTAATGGAGGCATCACTCTTTAGATAGAATCTTGTGTTAGGGTTTTTCTTTGACACCATCATTGATTCTTTTATCCTCTCAAGTATACGATTTTTCATAGACTTTCGTTCTCCAAGTAATAAATTTCTATCATCTGGTTATGCAGAATATTGATAGTAAAAATTACACATACATATATAATTTCGTCTTCTTCAGATCATTATAAAACCTTATGATTACACTCAAGATCTATTATTGTGGACTTCTTATTGCTTTCTCCAAAGATAACATAGCCCTATCAATGTTACAACTGATAGAAGTTAATGGCTTCCTAAAGAGACTTTCACATTCTGGTAAACATCCAAATAGGATCCATGCAGGAAATTACTTTACCATTTATTGATCAAATGAGATTCAATTTAGTTAAAAGCACATTTCATCTCTTACATGAAATATATCCATTAATAAATTTATTCCATAACAATTAATACAGTGAAAATTGCCCATGATAAGTAAAGTATATGTATTGTCGTATGGGTTGCAGATGTAAATAATACAGCCATGTAAAAAATCCACACTTTCAATGTTTTTGCATTACTTTGTACATTTTATTGCACCAGAAATATAAGTTTTTTCAATGGGGAATTTTCAAATACAGTGTACTCTCGATTATTCAGGTGTGGGTTATCCGTGCCAAATGTTGAAATTATATTTATTTTAAATTATATTATAGGTTTTTTTATGATTCAACCTTTATTTACCTTTTAACTTTACTTCACGCGAGAAATCTGTGAAGTCTGTGAAGGAAGTTATACAATAATACATACAAGCAAAAGCACAATTTCTGGAAAGAAGTAAAAAAAATATGGTAGTGTGAGAGCCCGTATGGAGCATTTTGGGTTGGTCAGACCTGAAAAACAATAATACTCCGGTAATGATAAATTATTCATATTACATATATTTACCATAGTTCGGATTATCCATGTTTTACCGGATTATCCACTGATAATCGAGAGTACACTATACATCGATATACTTTTATACCTTCGTATTTTATAATACAGTATAACCAACAGAAATATAAAAACTTAATTTCAATACAATTGCATATCAACTTTTAGTGCTTACAGCTTGACAGAAATATTCTTAAATCAATGTTTATACTGAAACAATAAATGATAACTTACCCAAATTCAGGATACAGGAGTGCTTATTACCATAATAATTCATGTTTGCTTTATTTTACTTGATATTCACAAGACACTAATCAAAATGTCTTTGAAAAAACTGTCAAAGCAGGAAACAATGAAGAATCGGTAAATATATTTAATTTTGTTTTATGATAAATTTAAAATAATTCCATAGGCATAAATCAACTCTTTTGTTCTTTTTAGTGTTTATTTTCAAACAATATAATGTACTATTACAGTTTTTATTCACGTTTATAATTATTTTTTAATGGTAAAATAGAGTACTGACATTTTGTTTTGAAATTATTTTCCACAAGATACACTGATTTTATGGATATGGATATAAAATTTAACCATAATTATATAACCATCTTTACTTTTATGGGATACTTTTAGAAAAAAACTATCGTTTCTCCCAATCACAAATCAAATTACGAAGGATAGGATTGAAGAATAGAAACCATAACATCCACACGATTTCGCTTTGAAATTATGTAAGCTTACCTTACCTTGTTTACGTAAATCTCTCAACATATAAGGAAATAAATATATATTTGTGACCGTGTCCAAGTTGCTGGACATATGCTTCACTAATTTCCTGAAATCCTGAAAGGAAAGAGCTACTAAAGTCAACTCAACTAACTGTTATAATTGTAGGGCATGAAAGTCGATAGGAATCACAGTCTTCCGTAATTGCTTCTGAAATATTCCAGACCACAACTAAACACAATTGAGTTAGAATAATAAATAAATGATTTCACTCTGTAAATCCAGTGAACAGTTTAATAAAAGCTTGTATATTACAAATTGTTTTTTTTTTTATTTAGGAATTATAGTTTATTGATTGGGCTATTAATAAATTTATAATTTTAATTAAATTAAAATGTACTTATTTTAGTAGGTGATATATTTTATTTTTGCACGTATCCAGTAAACTTCATTATAATTTTTCAATAAAAATAAAATAATTGATAAATATTATTGCCGATTTGTCTTCAACGGCTCTCACAAACTGGTGTTAATGTTCTATGGAAAGCTGCTCATTTAGCAATTAAGCACCGTGTTCATTCATTCCATACACTGTCGCCCTTCTTGTATTTGTTGGAGACTGGATAAAAATTAAAAATAAAATTATTTTTGGAAAGACTAATTAATTTTGATATGTTTAAGCAGAAGATAAAACTCAGATAAAGGAACATTTATTAGATTTTGATGTCCAGGAAAACTAGAGTTTTTAATTTATTTATTATAATTCTTTTACAGCCGACTGGCAAAATTGAGTCATTTTAGAAAATAAATTTACTTGCATGCTAATCTGAGTGACTATTGTTATTATTTTAGATATCTATTTGTATTTTATTTGAAATATCTTCTTCACTAATTCAGAATAACAAAGAATTTTCTTTTCGCCTCTCAATCTCTTCACTGAGTATTTAAGAGAGGCTTCATGGAGCATGATGAGGAAATTTCTGCTTCAACTTTGTATTTTTATAATGAATTCGCATTAACCAAAATATATGACAACTTCTTCACGTGTCATATCTGTGACTGAACGCTGTTGATCGCAAGACCTTTATAAAAAATTATGGTTATACTAGGATTTTTTATGGCCTTCTTCTCTTTTAAACTTTGTAGTGAAAAAATCCAATTATTATATATTTAATATTAAGAGATCTTTTACCTTTGGCGTATCTTCTGAATAAACAGTATTATCGTAAGCAAACTGAGGATTATTTTCAACCCCAATTAAATCAGAATCTCCTGAGACATTGCTGAAAATAAAAATAAATAAACATACATATGTGTAAATGTCCACAAATCAATAACTTTTTGGCTAAAGTCAATTTTAGGATATCTAATTAAGTTAAGCACAAAACTTTTCACAAATACATGATTAAGTTGACAGCACCACTCCCACATACACTTACATAGTTTGAGGTTTCAAGTAGCGCATGAGCACGACCCATAGCCCATCATTACGATAGGTTCCACCCACAACCCAACGTTGTGAAAGATTTTCGGAAATCGGACTTCCATGTAAAGAATGGATAAATGGTGAACACTTTATATTTTGCGATCGATAAACTCAGTAATAAAAAACTATCTAGTATTTATTACATTTAAATCCTATGCTAAAACAGGCAGACATAATAAACAAATGACGATCTTATTGTTAATACAAAAAAAATCATAAAATGACAAAAATTGTAAATTGTTGTTTATTAAAAATAACAGAAGCCGATCATTAAATTAATGGTTACGTGAAGTTATGTCGGGCTTAGGTTTTGCTTAAAAGGAACTTCTTGTATTTTAGGAAGACAATATTTAGTTTATAAAACTGGTTTCAATGTTGATTTGGAGAGACGAAGTGATACATTCACAATTAACATTGAAATATCAAACTATGCAAGTGTATGTGTAAGTAGTGCTGCCAACTTAATCATCTATATGGGAAAAAATATGTAACTAACATATAACTTTTGCCATCATTGTTTTGTTTAAAATGACAAAAAGCGTGATCCTTCTCTGACTTTTAATATTCAAATCAAGTGAATGTTTTTTAATCTTAGTATCTTAACTTTATTCACATCTACATTTTTTTATTTGCAGATGCTTTGTGTTGACGTGGGCAAATATAAATACAAATCAAATTAAATTGATATCAGGAAATTTACCTTATTGAATCAAAATCAGGAGCTTTCATATCTTCATTCCATATAGGATTGGACCCTTCTAGCGCATGTTTATTTGTCCCCGGAACAGTTACTCCCACTCTGTTAAGACCCGAATCTTGTGATCCAAACTTTACAGTCGACAATGCTTTCAATTGCCGATTCAGACTAGATAAATAAAGAGAAGAAAAGGATTAATAATGTAATATTTCTTATTATCACTCCAGCCACCAGTGATTTCGGACAAAACTTACGGGTAAAACAACATATGCTTCTCGCAAATATTCAGATCGGGGTGCGAATTAAAAAAATATATCATCTTTATCAGATTTATGTCGGCTCCATTTATGATGAACTAAAATGAAATATTTGACACCCATAATGTAAACTTTAATAAATATGTCAACTAGACATATATTAATGAATAATAAACCACACATAGCTTCTTTTATTGCATCCAGGAAGTTTCAAGCTGTATAGCATTTTTTTTGTTTGGGTGTATTACGCACCGTAGGGCTAACACTTATTTTAAATCATAATGACATAATAATGTGCAAGCGGCTACCAAACAGTGGCACTAATTTCCGCACTTTCATGGCACTAGGTTCCTGAGTGTTAATTTATACTTAATCGTTTGAACTGTGAGCGATTCTGTTTTATTATGTCCTGTGTATTAATCAACTGTTTTAAAAAATATTCCTATAATCCCTTTGCATTGATGAAGCATCATTTAGTTTTCACTTCTATACACAATTTACTGGATATGAATATATGATACTTAAGTTTGTTTTTTTAAGTTAAAAATGATATAATTTTTGCTGTTGCACATAATATTACTATGCACAATATAAATTATGAAACAATTTCAAAAAATGTATGCGTCATATGTTATTGCTCCATTTTTTTGAGTGTTGAGCAAACGGATCCATGCAATATAAAGAGTTATCTCGTACTCTTTTTGTACTTCTTAACTTTGTTTAAAAGATTGTTTATCTCGAGAATTGGTTGTAAGCACAAACACTTAATCCATTAGGCATACATTCCTGCAGTTTTCATTTTTTAAATCTTTATACAGCTCTAAGATCTGCAAACATACGAATTAGCCACCGAGGTAATATTGTATATTATTGAAAGGATTGTTTACAAACCTTCTTGTCCTCAGGCAGTAAACCACCAAAAGCACAATGCACAGAGTCCCGAGTACAGTGGATACCACAATCAAAACTATCTGTAGCATCTTCTCCAGTGACTGCATATTGACGTTGCCAGAGTTATTGCTTAAAATATCTTCAAGATAATAACTATGACTTCGTAATTCATCACGTAGTTGTTTCATCAGGGCATAATCACTCTTTTTCCTAGTATATAACAAATAATTATTATTTTAAATAAATTGAATTGCCATTCACTTAAAAGACATGTAGAAGAAATCTACACGGTACAAAGTTTTAACTAAAATAAGTAGTTTTAGTTAAAATTATAAAATTTACTTCAAAAACTAGTTGTTACTAGTTACATCATCTTATATAAATATACTAAGACTTCGATAGATCTATAAAATAATAATAACAATAAAACTGTTATTATATCAACCACCATGTAAATATATCATATTATTTATTTTACCAAGTTCGCTCCAAAAGTGTAGCATAAGAATCTATACAGTGTGAAGATATCCGCTCCGAAAGTGTAGTATATGGATCTCCGTAATGTGAACACATATCTTGACATTTTTTTGTTTCTATAAATTGGTCGTTATACAATTGCTCAACCCGATGGGCATCCAGTCTTGTATTTTCGAATTTTTTAAAAACAAGCAGATGTGGGAATCAAATCTGCATTCGCCGGATACAAGGCGCATACACTAACTCAGTCTACATTTACCAGATATCTAATGGTACCCCTACATCTACAGTTTGCCTACAGTCCGGGGATTTTCAGTCTAGGGCGATGATTAGGATTGAGGCAGCATGCAAGGATAGCATATAACAGAAGCCTTTTGATTAGACTGACAGTACGCAATTGCTGAGGTGAACTGTATAATGTGTGGCCCACCTTAATCTGATTGGAAGGGTACTGTAGGTGTATGGGTACCATTAGTCATTCAAATTGGGATCAATACCTTATTGTACAAATTTACTCTCCTTTAAAGGAATACTTACTTATCAATCATACTTGTGTTTATTGCTACATCGTTCTCTATGAAATGTGTTTTAACTTCTGTTTGATTTTCTAGAGCTACTCCCATGTCGTCATTTGCTTTCACAGTGTAGTCAATATTGCATTTGTAACTAAAGTATTTTGTGAATATGTCTGCTATCTGTCATGCGGAACAGAAAAAAATAATATATTGGAAGATGAAACACTTTTTCAATTTCAACTACTAATAGTTCTAAACTTTGCCTGATTGTATATATTTAAGAAGATAGTTCCTGACACGTAGTCGACTATTTATTTAACCCTTTCATCGGTGAATTAATTTTTTATGCCCAAATGTTTTACAACACTAAAATCTTTCACTGCCATCAATTCAACTAATATCATAAAATCAATCGAATTGAATGTGCCAATTTATAAATAATGTTTTTCTATTTCCAAACATCAAACAAAATAAACTGAAAAGTTATTCCAAATTGGTAAGAATACGTATACCATCACCACATGTGGCCGCTCCCATTTAGGAATCAAAGGACTGATTTTTGTTTTTCTGTAGATTTCGTTTCATTAAAAAACATAATTGTTTTCTAAAGAGAATAAGGAAATTTTTCAATGCTAAAGTTTTTTTTCATTATGTTTACGTATTTTTTTCTAGTCTAAAATATAGATGTTATAACCATAGTAATTTTCACACATCATTGGTAGAACTATCTAGTATTTATATTAAAAAATAATAATAATATTTTATTAAAAAATAAAAGAATGGCTGTGAAAATAAATGTAGCTCTTATGTTTATATGTCGGTATTATTTAGCATTAAATTTATGAAATCAAAAAATGCTTACAATAACTACACCGCTCTCAACATCTTTGACGACGTTATCAAATTTGAAAGAAACCCTGTTGTCATCAGAAATTAGAAAAATTTTAACTTCTGCCATGGCCATTTTATCAGCTAAAATAAATAATAATCACATGCTAATATTGTACAACAGTATTTTACATATGACAACTTAACACTTAACCTGCGGGCTACTTTTGCCAAATTCGCAAAATGCGCTCAACTTTTTCAAAAATCAACATATTTACCAAAGCACTTCAAATATTTCAACATTTTTTTGTTAATTTTACTAAAAATTCTATGCAAAACCAATTTACCAACATCTCAGTATTATATTATTGTCACAGCTTATATAATTATTACTTAAAACTAAGATATTGCTAATTTTTAAAACTTGAGAAAAAATGTAATATAATCCTCATCGGCATTAATAAACTTATTGAAAATTTACGAAAGTATTTAAAATCTTTTACCGGAACTGAAAAACAAGTATACTAAACCAAGGAAGACGATTTTGGTCGGAAAATGACAGACTAGGATAGGATAAGCTTAACACACCTGTAAATTGATATGAGGAGTGACGACATTTATGAAATATAGATCGAGAAAGATTTCTGTTTTTCTTATAAAAATGTAGTAAGAGTATTTGACTACCTTTTGCTGTCAAAATATTTCATATATGAAGCACGAAACGCTCCGAGTCTGCCAGGTAACCGCTGGAGTACACAATCATGTAATATTACGGGCCCCGCAGGCCAAGTGTTAATAGAAATTATGGTTCATTATTTGAGATGGATAGTGTCAATGAAACTAACTAGCTTGATGAATAAATAAATATACTACTGAAAAATTACAAATGCTTCTTCCCTAAGGCCAGGTTCACGTGGCACCAATTTGATACAATATTTTTACATTTACGGTTTTCTCAAATACGAGATAGAGTTTCATACAGTGGCAGTTGGATACGATTTTTAACATACAGATTGATTTTTGTCACCACAAATGAACCAGTTAATTCAGTCGCTATCATGAATCCACACATTCCACTACTACTTCATTGGTATTCTTGTGACCAATGACAAAACTGGATTATACATAGGAAGAATTTGTTATGAATACAGAATTTTTACTACAAGGACTGTGTGAACATCCAATACAAAATATACTGCCACTGTTCTATTTGATAAAATCATGTGTACGGGAAAAATATTGCCATGTGAACCTGGCTTAAGAAACCTTGTTTTTTTACTATTTCCGCGCTAGACAGATCTTCACAATATGTAGGCGTATCCTGCCAAATAGTTATTTATAAACCAATCTTGTTCAACCTGTTCAATCGTTCATCTATATCTATGGTATTATGTAATTCAGATTATTCTGTTACATTTCAAATCATTCAAAATTGCATTTTTGAAAAATGTTTGCAGAAAAATAACTAAAGAAATTGATCCATTGACTCAATCTCTTGAAAAATATTGACAAGATGCTAGTCAACCGAGGCTGGATGTTAATGATAATTTACTCAATAAATAATTTACCTTCATCAGTAGCAGAAACATTAAATTCAAACATTCCTTTCATAGAACTTTTTGCTTCAAAGTTCTGTGTCATTTGCCCAGTTTCATTATCAACCTTAAATGCTGAATTTTTAACTCCGTCCAAAGTGCTATCGCATTTCATAGTCTCCTGCATGATGTCATACTTGATATGTAAGTTCTCCGAATGAGTTGCCTATCAAAATAATAATTAAATCATAAAATATGTAATCCTCTAAAGGAAAAAAACTTTTCCAATTCTCTGCATTAGGATGAAGTATCGTGTGTAAACTAATTATAAACTAATATCTTGGAAAACATCTAATGATAACAATTTTACCCAAATACAGGAGATTTTTATTACCTTGTTGCTATGGACAGAGATCAAATTAACAAAACTGAAGCCACTCATGACTAAACTAGACTAAGGATTAAGGATGTAGTTAACTATTAGATTATTATAACTCATACGGACACCTATAA
Source organism: Rhyacophila evoluta (assembly GCA_022683975.1). Classification (NCBI taxonomy): domain Eukaryota; kingdom Metazoa; phylum Arthropoda; class Insecta; order Trichoptera; family Rhyacophilidae; genus Rhyacophila; species Rhyacophila evoluta. The sequence continues at coordinate 9,896 of JAGVSQ010015782.1, forward strand.
GGTACATTTAATCCATTCTGTAGTACATTTTAGCACCTTGCGGTAACTAAATACAAAATAATTAATATTTTCGACTGATGGTGCTTGATGGAAATTGATTTTAAAT
>JAGVSQ010015783.1:0-10001 GCA_022683975.1 Rhyacophila evoluta
GTGGACAAACGAACGAACGAACATACATATTTTGACTTTTATATATTAGATTAAAAATATTATGAGTCCGCCTCATCATATTGAGCATAATATTTTTTTAAATTACTATCGAATACAAATCTTCTACCGTCAACTAGGAAATTAATTCGCTAAAGGCACGCATTTTTGCGCCGGAGGCCACGCATTCAAATATCTACTTCAGCTTTATAAGCTTTTAAAATTGGATAATAATTGATTGATTCCCGATCTTCATAGGTCTTTATATTGTGACTGTAAAAACATTCCTTATGTTTTTGTGAATGCATTTCTTATAAAACTCAAAGTTTTAAAACGTATAGCAGAGCTTTTTTAACATTATTTGTAGAATGAATTTTTATTTATTTTTTATACTATGTTCACTAAGAAAGTAGACCGTACAGATATACAGAGTGTGAAAATATCCATTCCGAAAATGGAGTATATGGATCTCCGTAATGCGAAGCCACGTCTTGAGAGATTATTTTTCACGAGAATTGTTTATCGACAATTGCTCAACCTAATCAATTCAGTCCGGTATTTTTGTATTTTGTAAAAATCCGGCAGAAGTGGGAATTGAAGCCGCATTTTCTACCGGGGAGGTCATATAGATTATACATTTAGTTATTACAAAGTATTAATAAAAATTATAAGAATTACATAATTTACGATGCTTTTTGGTCGTTTTAGTATTGCTTATTGATTTTTCTTTTTATAGACAGTACAAAAAGGTAGTCCCTTGATAAAAACACCGACTGGGACCGAACTGCGTAAGTATTGAGAGTGTCCTAACTATTAATTAATTGCGTAGACAGACGCTTACTAATTAATGGCGCCATGTAAAGACTTTTCAATATTATTTCATTCGGATTACGCCTCATAGTAGTAGACAGAGACATCTTTTTGTAGTTTTTGAGAAGTAAAGTAATATAATTTAATTAATGAGTGGTCATAAAGAACATTTAGAAAATTATTACGAACGTTAATAAAAAAATCTTTAAATAATTTCTTTATAAAAACAGGTTTTTTACGATTATATTTTAATTTAAAAGGCAACATAAATTATTTAGTTCATATAAATAGTTAAAATTCATCAAATGTGCCCAAGAAGATCATATATCACACGATAGACTTAGTGTATTTCTAGAAAGTGTGTCTTTTTTTTAAATTTTAGCATCGATTTTTCGCCCAATAAAATAAAATGAGCATTACAGAAAAACATCTAGTAGCATAAGTGCTATTCATAACTAAGTGCTATTCGTAACTATTCAATTATTAATAAGAGAAATACTTCATAATATGTTAACAATACCAGATATTTTCTTCTTATCGTGTGTGAAAGTGGAACATATGGGTTTACCCAGTGTAAAGAAATCCACTCCAGAATTGGAGTGTGATGATCTCCGCAATGTATGTATATGTCTTGACAAATTTTTATACAATAATTGGCTCTCAGCCAATTACTCAGTCTATTAAACATCCAGTTCTACGTCTTTTAATTAAAAAAAATCCAACAGCTATAAGAATCAAACCAGCAATCTCCAATTCCAAAGGTCGCACGATGTCTTCCGTGTAGTCTAGACTCTAGAGGTTACCAGGAATACAGGCAACTAGTTGTGCTAAAAAAATACACTCCCAAAACAGAAAAAAATAATCTCTACGGCTTCAGTACTAAATTAGATTTTTTTAATACTGTTTGATTGTGAACCAATATTCAAACCAGTCAGTATTAAGCCCAGATCTTTCTTATTATTTTAAAGATTTTTTTTATAAGAAAATATTTGAAATCATTTTGTAGCTACGGGACTTAAGCCGGACTGTGGGATTATCAATCATTCACTGAAGTAATTAATTACATACAACTTATATTGTTAAATATTTTAAATTTAAGGAAAATATTGCATGCATAAGCTTGCGGTAACTATAATTAATGAAAGAGAGATATTAAATCTTGAATACAACGTCCGAGATTTTATCGTCTCTGCCCATTCATACGCTATATAATTAATCCTACAACTCTACGTATATATGCATATATATATGTATGTATTAACAACCCCAGTTCTTTCAGAAACCACTCACACTCTTCCATTTAACCCCCTTTGTACTTAAAGCGGCACATCTTACTGATGCAGCCCACGCGGCATTAATCAAAACTTTTTCTCCTGCGACCCTCCCTCGGGACCAGGAAGAAAAATGTCCGACGTTCGGGCAGAAAGGGTTGTAAGTTGCAAATAAGGGTAGTGTTGTGAATTTTAAGGCCTTGGCTTTGCAGGGGTTGATTTTTCGTTTCGCTATGCAATGGCAATTAATGAATATTATGAAAGGACCATTGCTGCATAATTTTTGCATCATTTTTGAATTTTAAATGCAGCGAATTAATCCTTTTGCATTTTTTGCTCGATGCAAAACGAATGGAGTTCATTTTAGGTCTTTATCAAATTTTATTGTTGTGACAAAATTATTTTACTGTATACTAACCTCCCTCTAAGATTTAAATAGATTTATTTTATTAAAGTTATTTCTCTTCAGCTTTTGATTTCTTTATATGTATTAGTGCCAACAAAACCAACATTCTTTTAATATAGGTATCTAAAAACTGACTTAAAACACTAAGTTAATTAGCAAGCGGGTAAACTCGTCCATTTTATTACAAACTACACATATACCAAAATGCTTTTAAAGCTTTTTTTCTAATTAATAATATCAATCTATATTAATATATTGTTTTAACATTTATACGAAAATTATTCAATTGTTTAACCTATTAGCTATCCATTCTTGCATCTTCCGTTTGAAAAATAGTATTCGAATTCAGATCCTTCGTTACCAAAGCGCCCTTGCTTATTTCTCAACCACCAACCACGTCTTTAGATTTCATAAATTCATAATGCCATTCCTGGAGTGGATATCGTCGTACTGAAAAAATCCGTATGCTCCATTTTTGGTGCGGATATATTAAACAATAATAATCTGTATTCATGTATATTACAATTCAATCAATACGATGCTTATTTTAGTACTGAATATCATATTATATATTCTAATATATATCAGAAAATGTTTTAAATCGACTAATCCCTTTAAGGATATTCCACTGTATATTCTGAAACTCTGCGCTAAATATACTAAACGTATCCGTTATCTAAATCCTGCGATCTTTGTATTATCTATTATGGTCAGAGCGGGATAGAATATTTTATCCTTAAATTATCTAAGTATTTCCAGTAGAACGTAGTACCCAGTAATGTGGCGATCCCTATTCGTCGCTTTCTTGCGATAGCCCGTCCTTCTCACTCGTAAGGCTTGGAAAGGTTTGTGGGAATTGTAGGGTTTTGGCGTGGGGAGAACGCGGTTAGGGTTAACCGGAGGAGGGAGAATGTTACAAGGAGGTAGATGGGAAGGACGTAAGGACGGAAGCTTTAAAGGAGTGAATACTTTTACGACCAGGCGTTTTGAACAATTAAAATCTTCCAAATTAAAAATTCTTTTACCAAGAAGTTATAACTTAAATAAATTTTATAATAAATAATTCTTTTGTGACACGTGTTTCGATTAATTAGTGATTAACATATGACAACTTATAATTAACGAAAGTGTGTAAAGAAAATAATGACAACATTGTTACTAATTTATAGCAAGTGCACATATGTTTCCACCATATACCAAATATCAATCCATTGTTATCTAGCTAAACTTATAGAATATTCAATTATTTGTTTAAAATAAATGCTTATTCTTTACAAACATAAAGATGTATCATTTATTCAAACTTCTAACCAACTTGCATCTGTCCTAACATATTCTATTGATTTATTGATATATATTTAAGAGAGCCACAAATCATACAACACTTATATATAATATAATATATGGATATTTGTTTTGTAATATACATAAAAAAAAATTACAAATAATATACGCTGGGTTTGATTCCCACAGTTGCTAGATTAAAAAAATCGTAACATACAAGACTGGCTGTTTATTAGATTGAGCAATTGACTGGTAAAAATTCTTATGAAAACAATCTGATATTCACTTGGATCAATTTACTCCATCTTCTGGAGTGGACATCATCTCACCGTGTATATTTATATGCACCACATTTGGAGTAGATTTTGCATATCATATTATTATAAAGTTAACGATAATTCAATTCTATCGTTTCTTATTTATAATATCTACAGTTTTGAAATTACCTTGTTTTTCTAACGTTACAGAAATGTAAAATGACTTAAGTTTCTCATATCATATATTTATAATATAATTCAGAAAATATGTAGGGCTGAATATTGTAAATACCTTCCCCATACGTTTCCTTACCCTGGAAAGTTTACATAGGCGCCCAACAAGCAACCCCTCCTCTGTCATTTCATAGTATTCTCTCGATCTCGAGAAAAATCTTACCCCTTCTTTGCCTGAACAGTGCCACTCATAAAAAGGAGCATTTTATTTCAAATTTAAATTAATACACAAACGTTCATAAGTAAATGTATATTATATTAATTGAAGTTTTTTTTAAATGAAATAAGTTCAATATTCCTAGATTATATCAGTAGTAACGGATATGTTGTGTATTGTAGATATAACCGTAAAACAAAAATGTTCTTATTACTGTTTGTTTATAGTCTTAATAAAAATGTACAAAACTTTTTTCTTATATTTTACTGTAGTAAGTAAATTCTATAATTTTGCTTTATGGCGAAAGAGTGTAAGAGTTTTAATTATTATATTTAAAGAATAATTAAAAATATCTGTTTGATAATTTATTTTACAATATTTTATCTCTTATAAATAACGATATACTGAGTAGGGAATTGATTTCGTATACAATGATAACACATAAACAGTGATAGAATTATCTTTATCAATTTTACGGTATATCTGAATGAGGTATATATATATAATTTATCATTTGCATAGAATACTTTCTAGAAAGCCTTGTTTGTTAAAAGTATTTTTTTTTAAATAACACACGATGAAAAATATGTTAAAACATGGTGTCAACAAAATTCTATTTATGGAATATATGTAGGAATTTATTTTCTAAAGCCTTACTATTATACTATGCAAATTTTAATTTGAATTCCTTCCGTTACATTTAAAATTACCGTACAAAGTTTCAGACGTACCCCGTGGCGTAACAATCGCATAATGAGACCGTCTTTCTTAAAAAAATCTGTTAGACACTGAGTGTGAAAAAATAATAATATTATCTCCACTATTTTAAGAACAAAATGTTTATTATAATTAGTATAAATAAGTAAAAACAAGAATCACGCAAATTCTAGTGCACGTCAACCAAGGTGTTGGGAAGCTATTTTTGGGATACTACTGGCACTTTGAAGAGTGCCTCACGTTCTTTACGACATGGTATACGCCCAAATAGTGGGTATCGATTCGTAGCGGGTGTTAGACAGGAGAGCAAGTCTTATTGTATATGATCAAGTAACACTGAATGTTAATTCGCTGAGAAAATTAGCAACAATAAAAATATGGTTTATTCTACCCCTCCACGAAAAATGAATAATCGGCGCCTGCCGCTGATTCTTCCGCACTCTTAACCTAACCTCCCCATCCCCCATCCGAAAGTGAGGCTCTATTGATCGTGTAAGCAAGCTTGCAGAAACTCACAAAGGCTGTGCAAAACCTAGCGGAGGCAAGCTGAGCTGGCCGAGTTGAGCTGCAGAAGGAAGGAGGCGAAGCTTTGCTGCTTGCTTCTGCGGAGGGTGGGAGTTCGCCACGACGATATCACGTAGGGTTGCCAGCAATTCAATCACTAAAATATAAACTATTTTACATAACAAAATATCAAATCTAAGTATACTAAAAGTTTTATCCAACAATTCTCGTATTACATGAAAACATATATACATTATGGTCACGGAATATACCATTAATTAATGTTTATTTCATTATTTATTTTTTGGTAAAAGTCATTTTAGTGCTGTATTTATATAGCAGGGCATGTTAAATTGATAACAACACTTCCAAAACGTGACACAAAAACTGTTTGCCGTAATTTATTTCATTCTCTGGGAAAGTCTTCTGTATTTATCAACTATTGAAATAAATACCTTTTTAAGTTTGTTTGCTAATAGATTACCGTGGTTGACCATTGCGTCATTGTTTCTATGAAGAACTTAAATTGTTTTTTTTTTGTCAATAAATAAACTTAGTTACTTTAATGCGTTAGCTTATATGTTAATTAGATAATATGAAGGTTTATAGATCAAATTTAAGATCAGTTAATTTGTTTATCATTAACGATGTCATACGTAAATGACAGCAATGTGTAAATACCTAGATAATATTTTTTTGAAATACGCGTTTAATAATTAATATCATTTGGACTTCGTCTTTAATATTTTAAAGCGTAAAAATGTATCGATAATTTGTTATTATTCAGTATCAAGATTTTTTTATTTCATTTTTATGAGATTTTAACAAATTTACGAATCAATATTGTTTAATTTATCGACATTTGAGCAAAGCAATTGTTTGAAACATAAAACTAAATAATGGAAACCGAAATAAACGCTTGAATCAAAGGATATTTTCCAAAAGGAAGCCCTAAAGTCAAAGCTACATCGAGGTTGACTCAGATGGTAGGGGAGGTTGAGGTAGATTGAACGCGGAGGAAGGAAGCGAGGGTGGCGATGGGTAGACGGGGCAGGCGCTAACGGGCGCTTCTTACAGCGTTTTGAGCGGGGATGTGTATTATTGCTTCTCGCAACATGTCCGAGACCTCCCCTCTCCTATATCTCCTATTCCTTTTCCTCCTTTACTTGTCCGCTACCCTCTCTTCTTCTCTGGTCACTTGCCCAGATACAAACCATCACGACTAAAGCGGGGACTTAATTAATAATATTTTAATAATTTAACGATATTTTTTATTGTTAGTTTTGCCCTATTTTAAAAATTTAATTAAATTTTGTATACCTCGAGACCATGAAATAGCATTGGATATGATGCAAAATCAATCAAATGAATTATGTTTGTATAAAAGCATAAATTAGCGACTTGATTTAAACAAATATGAAGTACAATATGTTAATTTTAGCATTATATAAACAATAAAACTATCAAAAATAAACAATGAAATAAACCATAGTAAAATTTGCACAAGTATACTGTTTTCTTTTAATGAGATCTAAAATTAAGTACATGAGTTTTCTTTAATTCATTTCTGATTTTATTACCAGAAACTAAATATCATTGATTTAACTATAAAGTAGATGATTATTGTTTTGAGTTACTGTTGGTACCTATTATGTTTAATATAATCAATAAATTGTTGAGAGTATGGCCACCATAAATGCCTCCTAAATACCTAACCACCGGCCAATTTCTTTTGCCTCTTTTAAATTCGTTGCTTAAACCAAACGTTTTAAAATTTAAAAAAATCGTTATTTTCTAGTACATATCTTTATAATCTGATATTGAAAACTATAAATTCATAAATTAATCAAATCCCTTTGGTAACTTAATTGTAATTACTTGTGTTTTCGGTGTCAGAGGTTACGAGTTCAAATCTCACACCTGCATACAGATTAAAAAAGATAATGAAGAACTATATGGCCAATAAAAACCTCTAAATCTCGGAAGTGAATCTGTCTTCACATTGGAAAGAATCCATTAGCTTTATGTGGAGATGCATATTCTCCACTTTCGCAGCGAACAATGAAAAAAATATTGTCAAAGTGCATGCAAGTAGTGTTACTACTCAATTTATACAATACTTCAGAATGTATATTACCTTTTTTCTGGTAAATATTATTTAATCACATATTAAAGATATAAAACTCTCCGTGTTATAACAGTCGTCAAAAATACTTAACGTTGGCATATTTCATTTTCATTTAATGTTAAATGTAGCACAAAAAATGTAACAAATGACATCAGGGATTAATTTTCTATTTGAAATATTCTGCATAATCTCATTTGCCATTATTTCGTCGGAGGGAGTGGAAAAAAACATAATTAAAACAATTGCAATTCTGGTGATCATCACCAGCCGGGACAAACGCGTATTGTTCGTCTAAATACTGCGGTAAAATTTTGTTATAAATTTTCGATGTTGCCCACGAAATAAATGTCACGGAATAATAATGCATTTTAATGAGACATTCGGCTGAACGTGTTCCCCGTTTAATGTTGCACATTGCGCTCATCAAATTTAATAAAACGGCCTAATGAGGTAGGATCCTGCGTGTGTCCAGTTTGCACGCGCTTCCCCTTTCCGTGCATTTATGTAAACTTCATGCAACTTATGTAATACATACTAAAATGTAATTCACAAAAAATATACATTAGGATTAGTACACACCTTCAAAATTATTAGTAATACTCAAAGTAGAACATAACCGTATTGGTTATTGCAGTTCGAAAATTTGTTCAACCATTATTTGCAATCAAATGAATCGGAATAAATATTAAGCGAGGGGTTGTTTCTTATGTACTGATAACACTCCATCCATATAATTACTATCATCATCAGCAATACGGAGATGTGTAGATAAAATAATTATTTCCATCATCAGCAACACTAAAAATAATTATAGATCTATTAATTGAGGGGTGTATTTCCAAAGTGGACTTATTGCAGAGTGTCAAAATTTAAAGGAAAATATTTTGAACAAGCGTTTTTTTATCTAAAATAACTATACAGAATGCTTTTCAATGTTTATGTTTATTTTCAATATTTTTGAAATTCATTTTTTACTGGTTTACATGTTATATGGTTATTTTATACAATAAATACTTGTTCTCCTTTAGACTTTAGCATAGTTTCACTTGTGAAAATATACCCCTCAATTATTCATTAAGCATTTTTTCTTTTAGTTGTTTTTTCGAGCTTTTTGTAGCTTTTAGATATAAGTTGGTTACCAAGCTCGTAAAATATTAATCCTACTTAAAAACACTTAATTAAAATACGTGTAATATACTTTAAACGATAAAGATTACCATTAAACTAAGCCTGGCAATTTTTCTGCTTTTTAATCATATATTATTCTGAAAATATTTACTTTATTCGTTAAATTATTTGATAGTTTTGTATGGTTGATATAACGTTTAAATGTTTATATAATATATTAATTCTAGATTAGTGTAATGTACTAATATATTTTATTCTATACCGTAATTTGTATATTCTTCACTAATTTCTACTGATACTTATCTTCTTTCTCAGTCTCGTATATTTTTGCAGCACGTCACGTCACTTACATAAATATATTTTGCCAATCGAGAAGTATTTAGATCTGATAGTTTGACGCTTCTTACATCTTGAAAATTATTTCATAGCAACAGTTGTAGGTCTATGTCTAATTTATGTTCCGTGATCATTTTAACTTGAAATTCATCCAAAGCTCTATGGCATGGTACACTTGTATATTTATTTCTCTTTTTGAAATATCGATTTTATGTAAAAATCATAAGCCATACGTGTGATAAATAAGTAAAATATTTTTTCCATAAGAGGATAGTTAAATAAAATAAAGTTTCTCGTACAATAAAGACCCTGCAACATCTCAAATTGCCAACTTTATCAACAAGCTTTTCCCCGCAATCCTCACTGCCCGCTGCCACCTCAGAGAGTAGAGGGAAATCCCCACCCCTCCTCACCATACTTACACTTTCCCTCGACACTTCCTCGTCTCTACCGCCGATCCTAATTTCTATACCTCTATTACAGGAACATAGATACAACCTTTTATAGGTAGGCAAGAGTGTACTTCCAAATATTAGATTTTATATTCTTTATAACTATTTATTTATTCAGCTAACCATTTTATTCAACGAAATAATACAAAAAATATTCTCAATACAAAGTCTCTACAGTACGAAGCATAAGTAAATTACAAATATTTGAATTGTACGAAGTTTGAATAATTGAAATATTATTTTGTCAAATTCAATATAAGCTAATAATATTTAAAACTGGTAAACTTCCATATGTGAGATCACTGTTAGCGACCCGGGTT
>JAGVSQ010015784.1:0-10001 GCA_022683975.1 Rhyacophila evoluta
GTGAGCCGGCCGTAAATGTCTTTTAGGAGCAAGAGATAGATGAGCTCTCAAAGCCAGTCATGAACATCAGCGGTTCGAGAAATAGCTTAAAAGTAGCCTTCAACTTATGTGGACATGTATACCACATCTCACAAAATAAATCTTTGATATTTTTAAAACTGGATATACTCAATACATATTTCTATAATATTTGTAAAGTGATCTTTTTTCACGTAATAATTAGAATGGTATACATTTCGTTTAATTACGTTTAGTCGTATACGCAATCTGGCATTTATAATTAAGCCACAACATATTTTTATTCATACTATACCAAACTGTACATTCTAGTTCTAATCCAACCACAAAGAAATAAAAAAGATCTAAACTAGATACGTATATAAATCATCCGATTAATTTATCAAATTGAAATAATCCCATTGTTTTACGCTACGCAATTTCGTAACATAGTTTTCATTAAAAATATAATATGTAATCGGAATTTGAACGAGCAGATAGGTAATGAGTATTGCCTATTTCAATTTATTTCTTCCTATATCACTATATGGTAAAAAATATCGGTTATCTCTAATGCCGAGTTCAACAGTTGTCCTCGTTTGTACTATTATTATAAAGATAACCTTTCGATTCTTTAGTTACTCAGTTGGTAAAAACAGTAGCGTGAAGAGCTGGGGGTAATAGGATACAAAATAAACGTTGAAAATTATTGTTAGAAATTAAAAATAATATGGTATATTTTCTATTTTGTCCAATGTGTTTTCGAGAGGACGTAAATTATACATGTGACGATTTATAATATAAATTTATTTTTAATATTGTATCAAACTGAATACAATTTACGCATTCATTGGTGTAATACTTTGCTCCAATTCGAGATGATTTAAAGACGATTAAAATTCAAAATTAAAGTTTCACCAAATATAATTCAGAATGTACTTAATATAATATAATCCACTATTTCACTTGTCGAACAATCTTAGAAGCAGATGAATACTCCCTTTTATCTTGATTTTTAAATACTTTAAATTCTTCAAATTCTATGCACACCACTGAGTTCATTACTACAAGCGAAATTAAAGAGATTGTATACTATAATAAACAGCACGCGTTCGACATTGATACAAATAATATTTAAAATACTATTCTCCACGCAACTTGCATGTATTATACTTCACAGCACATGATACAAAGAAACTCGCTATTTCAAGGCAAATTCTTGAAAAATATAGATAGTAAAATTAAAAAGTGGTAAACTTCCTTACAAGATTTGTACACTGGGACAATTAAATTTGTATCACTAGGTAACACGGATATTTATTAACAATATGGTCAAACGCTATCATCACATGCTCGTAGTGGCAATAAGTAAATATTTCATCAAGCGAACAATGTTTTTTAGATTATTTACCTTACAATAACATATTTTTCGTAGTAAGTACCTTGAGTATATAGATATAACATCAGCTACAAAAAGGTAGTCAACAACAAAGAACAATAAGTGCATGCATTGGGTACGAGGTATTGGTTTTTGCCTAAGCAAAGCGGACGCAATAAGTAGTAATTATATATTTATTTGAGATTATTTCATGTTATAATTATGTTTAAAAAATTGTATTGGTACATAATAATTACGAAAAAAATGCAAAAAACATATGCAATCATCAAACAGTTGCATCGAGCAAGTCATGGAATTGTTATTAATGAAATTATGATTAGACATTGGTCTTAAAACATTTTCATAATTAAAAAAGTAATTCTCAAACTGTTCGTATTTAAAACAAATTAATAAGTGATGCAATTAAAAGGGTGTGTATTTATTTATTTATCCTTGAATCAAATGTCATGGAAAAATACTAATATATGAAGCGCTATCAACTGAACATTCAACGTAAAACTATGATATCACGATGCTTTGACTGAATGAAGTATGTGGTGTTTAAAAAAATATACAAATTCCCAACATTATCTCGGGTACAGCGAGGCCATGTTCATAAGCATAGAGAAACTAACTATTCAATGAATTCATATTTTTCATAAAGCACTAATTAAGCACTCTTTGTAAAGCTTATATCTAACATTTTCAAATCAATCTTTCAGATGTTTAACATCATGGATACAAAATATATTATAAGTGGTGTATATCGATTTTAAAATTAATGCGACTACAACATGATTTATGTACTGACATTGATTCGATAAAATTTGCAAAGAAATAATTTTAACTTAAACCAATCATTTTCGTTGATATCTAAAAACAATTTAAAATATTTTATTGAAAGGTAAAGATACCGTGCTTATAAATCTTGTATCTATGCAAAATATACAATGTTTTGAATTAATATTTTAATTAAATATTATTAATTTTCTAACTAAATATTCTTTTACCATGTGCTCTCCGAGAGTTGCGCATATGAATCGATGCAATATGAAAACTTATCTCGACAGCTTTTTTTTACAAAGATCGGTTACCTGGAATCTACTCAACCTATTGGCTTTTCCGAATGGAACTTTTCTTCTAAATCTTTGAGAAAAATCAGATGTGAAATTCGAATCTGCAACCTCCAACACTGAAGTGACCCGTTCACCTCTCGGTCACCGGGAGACTAATTTACCAACAATTAAAATATAGCATCATAGAGTTTAAGTGAAGCTATAAATAACGTAATTGTTATTATTTTACACATATTTTTGCAACACATACATTACTAAATACTTGTTGTGTAATAAATTCAATAAATTATAATATGCATGATTTCATCAAGTTTAATGGGACATACTATGAAATACATAGCATTGTCTAAAATGTAATCAGTGTTTATTAAATTTCTACTCGAATCTATAATTTATATGTCACACGCATTGAGATAGATTATTATTCAAAACATTTTTTTCTTGGAATAAAAAAACTACTTGATTGAAAAGAAAATTTCGAAACATCATTTACACCGACAAAAGTGTTGCTAACATCAATGAGACTTTGCTCAACCATTTGAATTTGCCACGAAGTCTGAAAGCAATTATTACAATAAGATGAAAAAAATCAAGATTGCAGAATAAATTGACACACTGAAATTGTATTTCAAATGGTAATAAATCAACCAAAAAACGCTTCAGTTACTACTTAGCATGGATACGGATGAATTTAAATTGATAACCGTAACTCACGAATATAATGGAAATCTTCTTTTTATAGATTTTGTTTAAATTTGGTATGCACAAGTACAATGAATCTTATATGTACATACATAAATGCAATGCAAACAATACAGTATAAAAGAGTTATTGTAATATAATTCTTAAATTAGCTTGTGTCCAAGTGCTACTCATTGAGTTACAGCTTACAGTAACGTCTTACTTGTATGCTATTTTCCAATCACACTTTCCAAAATAATGAAAATAATGTTAAAATTAAACAACATAATTAAAGTATCGTTAGATTTTTCAAATTCTTCTTTAAATCATAATAATTTCTTTATGCAAACTCCCCATTTTTATGGGAATATATAAAAGGAGCTTCGAATTCCCTGCCGGTGGATTTGTTTAAATCTAAATTTTCAAGGCTTGCAAGGATTGCAAAGATCCATATAGTTTATTTCTGGAGTGGACATCTTCACAATGTATAGATTCATATCCTTCACTTTTGGAGCGGACTTCGTGAGAATTTTTATTGTGGATTATGGAATAAAATCAATTTGTAACGAATCTCGAAAAAAGATAGGAAATATTTTGTTATACAAAAATGTCATTCAAACGAATATGAGATAATTATTTTTAAACACAAAAATTAACATTTAATAGATTTGTCCCTTAATATTGTCCCTTTCTTCCCTTGATCAGGCGACCTTTAATGGATGAACGGCTAATTTCGTCTTATACAGTTTATAGTACTTTTTTAAACTGTACAAATATGTTTGAAATGTACTGTGGCAATGATAAAAAGTATTATAAAAAGTAAACGGACGTATATATAGTTTAATGGTATGTGTCTTGTCAATCATAAATAAATGAGTGTTTTTCTTTAGGGAAGAAAGTTATTCAAACCATTTTTTCTTTGTAACATACTTATCTCAAATAGGGATAATACAACAAAGAAAATGTCTCGGTACACAATTATATTCACGCCAAGGCAATCTTCATACGGAGGCGAGCATATTGTGTTTTTAATTAGACACTCGCAGTCACCAAGGCGCATAAAATCTTTAAATTAATGTCGTGTTGAGCAACTGCAACTACTTAATTAAGTATTTGGTTCAAATCATAATGATGCAGCGTTTGTAAGTAAGTCACTTTCGGACATGGTACAGTGAAAATTCTGTTCGCAGGGTATTTGATTTCCACGCGTTTTGCACAATGCATTCAAAGCAAACAACGTATTTCGTAATTCGATACAATAACGGTAGGTAAATAATTATGAAGGAAACGCTTGAACTGAACATTAAAAATATTAAGTAAAAAATCATACCAGTTTAATTGATTTAATTATTAATGTTAAACATAACATTTCTAAACTATATAATAATATTCGTATTTACTGTGTGAAGTATGATAATTTGTCAATTTGAACTCGTTTAATCAATTATATTACGTCATTTGCAAGACAATATTACGTTTTTAAATTAAATTTTAGTATCTACTCGAGTAGATAAAACGATTTCAGCGATATCACGTGATATTACATTTTTAAATCACTCACCAATAATTCGTGATTCCATATTTATAATCTAAAATAGTTACAAATATAAATTTCATAACAAAATTGTATAAAAAAACATTTATATGATGCGCTTTCACTTCACAATATATTACTAAACAAAAACAGATAGCGTCACAAAATTTTATCAAACATTTTGCTTGACCATTCATATTGAAGTATCATATATTTTTGTTTATTTTGAAAGTGTGCATATTGTTTGTTTATATTTATTAATTGTTGACTAAGGAAAACGAGAGTAAGTTATGAAATAATTTTATAAACATAAAATAATCTCCAATAAGCCTTGACCTGTTGTTTTTAAACAGCTGTATATTATTAAAAAAAAAATATGGATAACACTTTTGAATCATGATAGTTTGACATGTCCTGCACTAATTCATGTTAATTTAATTTATTGAAACAAATTAAATGATATCGATTAAATATACGACATTGAATAGTGATGTTATCAGTTTTAAATAAAATATTACGCTACAATCATGTGTGAAATTGCTTTGTATCTACTTACATTAATTCATCATAAAATTGTATTGTTATGAAGTTAAGAATAAAGCTCAAAGCAGTATGGAAAATATGTATATATTCGGCGAGGCAAAAGCAGATTTACATAACAAATAATTTTTGGTAAAACTAGATTTTCACATCAGGGTACGATTAAGTGCCGTTGCTATTTATGACCAAATAAATATCAATAAAACCTTATAGGTTTCATAACGAGAAGTATCTATAAAATAAATAGCATTGAAACAGTTTTTTGACCCATCAATTTGTTATATAAATTAAATGACCATACGGTTGTTTGTAGTATTTTCAGATATATATATATATATAATCACAGTTAAGAAAAAAAATACTGCAAAAATAAACATATTTGAGCCGAATTATATATTTATAATTATTTCTAAATGATTATTTATGATAGTTTTAAAAAGTTAATTTAATTACAGCAATGCATTTATAAAAAAATATGAGTTCATAATATTCAATTCGTAAAGTGGAAGAATACAAAATAATGGATACAAAAGTCAAACATGTTCAGTGAATTATTACATAGAAGTTATTCGGCAGTATATTTTCTTAGTAAACATTTATTTAACGTCCTAAGTTGACGAAGTGGATACATTTACAATATTTCAATATCATAATAGAATGGCCCAGATAAGGTTATAATAATGCGTCAAAGATCTTTAAATTTAAATGTATAACAACTCAGTTACAACGTCGCATTCAATGAATATATAATATAAATACTGGTTTTATACAGTATCAGTAATCTATTTGTACGAATTAATTTATTATTTATAATTAAAATGAACAGACTCAGAACAGACTGTGTTACGCCTGGTAAAAAAACACTTATGTTTCCGCTGACTCCACTATTCATTCTGAGTGCAAGTGTTGTAAACTAGCATTGTAATATCAATAAATATAGCATCACACATAGTACAAATACTTAGATTTTGAGCTAAAATTTTGGGCTTACTTAAAAGCTCCCGATATTAAAGCAAACAGATTTTTAGATATATCTATTGCAGGGCAGGCTTTATGGTTGCTGACACCCTGGGCAACTTCGACGCCATTTTTAAATATAATTATTTTTAAAAATCATGAAGAATAAATAGTTTACTATTGTAAAACATTTCGTACAATAATACATTCTGCGTGAATTTCCACAGCAGATTTGGCACCCTAGCATCTTTGAAAGTGGCTATTTATATAGATAGACACAGCCTGCTCTATTCGATCTTAAAAACAATAGTTTATTTGATATTTTATGATTTTCTTTCTTTTTGAAGATTCTTGAACATATAACACTATCGGTACTTTGAGCCGGCTCTGATCTGTTGTTGTATATATATTCTGCAACTCTCATGCATTTCAAATAAAACAGGAAATTGATTTTATGGACCAAAATTTAAGAACGTTTAAGTATGTAAATTAACTGCATAAAATTTAGAAGTATAAGCATTTCTTTCAAAAATACATATGTTTAATTCTACCTGATACCTGTTGATAGATGAAGTCACCTGATAAATATATTATAGTTGACAATAAATACGATAAATCCATAATTCGAAAAGCTAGTAATTATACGGTGGTATAAATAATTTTGAAAGTACATTTCAATGTTTGCAATACGTTTAGTAACCTGAGATAATAATCTCTTTGAAAAAACTAGTGAGCTGCTCGACTGGTTCGCGAAGTTCATTTGTAAAATATAAAATGACGTGATTTGTACTTATTAAACAAAAGTAAGCCGTCATAACTGCAAGTAATAAGGCTCACGCAGCCTTGAAAGCAGCCTAAAGCGCTCAGAGGTAACACAAATAGAAAAAGGTTATCTATTCAAAATGCAACCATGCCCGTTGAATACAGTTAATTTTTCTAATACAGATTTAATTTATTATTACTAAGTTTGACGTTCAAATGAAAAACATTTGATGAATGTAAAATGACTTTTTAAACTTTTGGATTATGAATAAATATCAATGTTATCAAAATTTGAATAACACAGATGCAAAAATATATAGAAATATATATACCACACAAAATGTTGATATGTTGTACATTTCGATGCGCATATTATCAAAAATGAAAATATTTAAATGATTTGTAATCACGCGGACCGATATTTGAAACTGAGATTCACCTTTTGAAGTTTTCAAATTCCAAATCGAAAGTAACTAATGATCTACGAAGTAAACGAATTTCAAATAGTATCGAGCTTAAAAGTCCATATACCCTATTCATCAAAGGCATATTTGAGGCATAGTAATTTAATTAGTTTACATTTAAGAGATAAAAAGAAAAAAGATTAATTTTTCATGAGGGGTTATTGTAAATCTTAAGATAAAATATATTTATATATCAATCAAATCTTAAGGTCATAAGACGTCAGTTGAAAGGATTCAAACAAGAAAAAAACGTATACTGCAGTGAACTTGTATGAATAAATAAATTGTACAGGCTATTTCATTACATGAATGACTTACTCTGAGTTTCACTTAAGTAAACAATTACAAATACAATATTTATCTTGTACCCAATGAAATAATGAATAAACATTCGTTTAAAAACCCTGCTCGTGATGGTGTGAACGCATTCAAAGCACGGTGTTCCACTTAGCATAGTACAAACCACGTTGCAGGCTTTCAGTCTTAAACGAACAGAACAAAATAAATATACCAACTGCATTCCGGAAATAAGTAAATAACATAGTCATAATTATAACGATATACTAACAACGCGATATGATATAAATAATACGATTAAAAAATAATTATTTTTAGTCGGTACATATCTTCACTACTGAATAATAATTATAATGCAAATATATTACGAATTTTTAAAATATACAAATTGTATCATACTTCAACGATCTAATATTAAAAAAATCTAAAAATTACGAAAGAATGCAATAAAATTTTTGTCGTTTACACTGACTGACTTCTTTGTGAATTGAACGCGTATAAATTTGTACCATTTTCTTTCGAATACTTCAGATATGTTTATACTTATATATTTACAAATTGTTTTTACGCCTTAAGCGACACATTGGAGTAATATAAAATATAAAAATAGGATACATATGTTACAAAAACTCCTACCCTACAACGAGCAGTAGTGATGTGAAAATTTCATTTGTCATTTTGAATGCCTTCCAACAGACAACTGACGTGAATAACAAAAGTGTAAAAATAATATATACAGCCAAACATTTAACAATTTTTGTGATAACAGGGCGAATACAATCAATTAGATTGTTTCGAGCAATTAGTTTGAATCTCTTCTCCCAGGCAAAGCCAAATATGAAGGCTGTTAAGTATTTGAATATTATAAGGCTACTGTTTTATTATAATATCCAATCTTCAACATCGAATAATAACTGGTAGATCCTAAAAATCTTTTATAATGTAGTAAGATTTATTTCTGCAATATTTTTGATTAAACTAGCTGTCCGATTAGATATACATAAACGATATTGCATTATACCCACATAATCTGATATTAGTCTACAGGCTAAGGGATATAAATTGAAGTACGATATGCTTAATGGTAAAACCAAAGAATACAATATATCTATCGATACAATGTTGCAAGTGGTAAATGGATTCAACAGATGTTATTCGATATAATCAACGTGGGATGGGCGTTTCTTACCTCCGGTGACAAAACGATATATTGCGATGGTGTAAACTGCATGCGAAGAAATGTTATGAAGCCATTACAGATATGTAATTTATTACATTTTTATGAATTACGTTGAATGATATATTTCAACGCATATTATAGTACATTCCTTACCATACATACATACAATACATGTTCTATACCATGCGAACTCTTTCAATAAATCAAACTTTGTACACAAATAACTGTTGGCAACCAATTCATTGAATATAAACCAAAATTGACGCATATTTGGCAGAATATTATGATCACTAGCATAAATAAACAGCAAACACGAAATTAATTACTACATACAGGTCGAATCCCGTTATGACGAAACTCGTGGTGCCATCCCTTTTTTTTTCGTTATACTGATATTTGTTATACTAAATATAGAAAAATATTATTATAATTGTATGAACGTTTGTTCGAGATAACAAAAAATATACGTTATAAAAAAAAACATGAATCACTACGAGTATCTAAATCGAGTTGGTAAATATCTCTATTGACAAGATTAAATAACAAGATTTATGGAAAAATCGGGTTAGCTAATTTATTTACCACGGATATGTATTAGTATTAGACTTTTACGAGGGAGGTGAGATTTTAAAACTTAAAACCAGGATAATATATTTTAAAGCAGCTGGGATGTTTTTAACCAAGACTGTAAACAGAAAGTAAATGTACACATCCAACGTATCTTTTACGCGTTTACTTTTACAACCTATTATTACGAAATCATAAAATAAATATTTAAATAACAATCAATCAGTTAAACAAAGCATATCTTTGAAACAGGTTAGCCTTTTTTGTATATGTTTAAAATGTCAAAGCTTTATATTACAAAGTTCAACGTTACGATAAGAAAACAAATGAACAAACATTACGACTATCCTTAAAATAGGTTTGCTATTGATATAGTGCTATTTTGCAACCAAATAAATTGAAATTTATCCAACTTATCATTGTACAAATACTCAGTAAATATGAATCGATAAAATTACTAATATCACACATCTATCGAAATGGTAAATACATCGCCCTAGTTCTGAAATGAAATTATAACACCTAGTTATATATCTTAACTATTCTTGAGAATTTATTTATTTATTTA